>OZ038518.1:67912821-67967821 GCA_964036315.1 Acanthosepion esculentum | reverse complement strand
TACTGCGGGAAAATATCTGCCTCGTTAATCATGTATCGAATGATACATGATCGCCTAAGCGTGTATCACGCATGGCAAATAACTGAACTAAAATGAACATTTGCTTGTGCTAAACGTTGAATCTTACTTGAACCTCAAGGACAAAAAATTTGAAAGTCAGAAGTGTGGGCCTTTGTGGTGATGATAATCACCATCACACACATACATGCATACAGATCATACGACAAGCATTCCTTGGCTAATCTCCTCAAAACTAGCTCGCTGATTGTTCAATTCCGACCAATCAGATCGCCTGCACGCGAGGAATAATATTTCCTGCGCACTGAGCTGGGAGCCTATCACGTGAGACACCACCTTATATAAACAAAACACGAGTAAGCCTTTTCTCTCCGTTTTCTCTTTCATCTCCTTCTTTGCTGCCAAAATGTGACCTTCAAAAACTATCGTCTTGACCTTGCGGTCAGACATTAAAGAACATTACAAACATTCACGCAAGTACAAACTCTTAACTCTTCTGAACTCTACCAACTTTTCCTAAAATGCAACAGGAACTTTATTCTTCTAAAGCTACAGTTTTATAATTAATTCAACTTCGTGAGCTCCGGTACAAATATTTTCTCAAATCTAAGAGACGTAACTCTGTCAAACGTTTAGCTAATATGCATGTACATCAAAATAAATAAATTCAAATGTTATGTTTTGAACCATTATGTTCTTTCTTGTATTTTATACTATGTGCTATTTTACGTCAAATATAAATTGCATGTAACCGCAACATTTGATGGTGACCTCCAGCGTCTTTGCTTGCCTTTTCCCACGTCATTCCTAATCTAAGTTAAATAAATGTGGTTGAGTCCGCTACATCTGATTGGTTATCCTTCATATTTTTATTGCTGACCAGTCGTTCGTTGCGGATTACTCCACACCTTCACTCTAGAGCGTGATTGGCCCAACACAATCTTCTTATTAGCATAGATTTTCTTGTAAAATCTTTCATACACAGCGGTCATAAATATACGGTTTAGACTTTTCGTGTATATTTTTCCTCCTACTAGAAACCGTCGTTAAGGTTCTTTTCTCAATGTTTGTCTCTCAATGCGTGTACGTCAATCTTAATGTTCGTCCATATTTACGGACGGAGAGGTTGGCTTTCATGCGTACATAAAAAAGAAAATTGATACACAACTCTCTTCATTTCAATCAATCTCTTTGCGTCTAGGCGCATGCGTCAGCTCATATAATATGGACGAGCAAACAACTTTTGTCTTATTTGGAGTTTCATCTCGACGTTCGTAGATTTGTCAGAAGCAATAAGGTTGCATGGTTTTATTTGGGGAATCTTCTTTGCTCTATGTGCAAATATACGAGAGTGTAGTGAAAATTATCAGCTCCCCCTCTCCCATCAACAACAACAACAACCAGATCTGATGGTTAGTCATGGATTTGGATCGTAACAAGAGGAATCGAAGAGAAGAGTTCGAATTCCAGTCGAATCCATTACATTTATTTACGTGCTAATACACTTGTGAAAAGTATGAATACATCCCGTCTCCCGCAAGCTATGGGTAAAGAGCAGCACAGACTGCGTTCTATAGACTTGTTTGGCAGCCGGCCTAGGAGAGGTACACCATATCTACTACGGCTGCAGTAAATGTGGTGGCCTTTCAACTCTAATGAGTTACAAGACTCGTGATCGTGATACATATATATATATATATATATATATATATATATATATATATATATATATATATATATATATATATATATATATATATTTGTGTCGATTAATTTTAATTTTATAAATTAACTTTTCAGAATTACGAATAATCCTTTTCAGATAAGGAGTGAATTCCGACAGAAAGTGTTCATATATATATATATATATATATATATATATATATATATATATATATATATATATATATATGAAAAATATAAAGAAAAAATTAATTATTTTTAATAATATGTGGAAATCTCCACCCTTTACCTGAAGATGGTCGCGAGACCAGAAACACGTGTTGTAAAACTATGAAAAATAAAGGATAATATTTTTTAAAAAAATCCACATTCCAACCAAAAACTTTTGTGGTAGCTCTCTTCTTTTTAATATACACACTTTCCTCTCGTTGGAACCACTATAACCTCTTCCGTTTATATATATATATAAATATATATATATATATATATATATATATATATATATATATATATATAATCATTTATTCGAAAATTCTAACATAAAACTTATAAAATCACTACAAAAATAGCCATTTTGTTTCAACACTTCTGGTGTCTTATCAAGTGATGATGTTGAATAAACTCTTTATTCTACATTCAACATCATCACTTGATAAGACACCAGAAGTGTTGAAACAAAATGGCTATTTTTGTAGTGATTTTATAACAGTTTTATATTAGAATTTTCGAATAAATGATTATATTTACTCTACTCTGTATTGAGCACTCTTTTAGGAATAGTATTTGTTGGTAATTGGGATTTATTCCGTATACACCAATCCTATACTTGTATATATATATATATATATATATATATATATATATATATATATATATATATATATATATATATAGGCATGATGAAAAAAATCTTTTTTTAATTTTCCGTCAGTCGACCTCAAGACTTTCATCGATATAAATTATTAATATTATGTTAATATATATATATATATATATATGTATATATATATATATATATATATGTGTGTGTGTGTGTGTGTGTGTGTGTGTGTGTGTGTGTGTGTATCCATATGTTCTTAAAGTTGCACATATCAGGCATCTGTAAGTTTGCATCTCTCTGTCTCTGTCACACTTTCTTATGTTTGACATGTTTAACCTTCAGAACACACATACAAACAAACATATATATATATATATATATATATATATATATATATATATATATATATATATATATATATATTATAATATTTAAAAAAAATATGATTCCTTCGCTACATAAGAGTTCTCATGTTTCAAATGTGAGAGCCGAGACCCCTAATATAATTTTTGAAATTAAGTTGAATTAAGGTGTCTGGTTTCGCTTCCTTCCCAAGTGCTTATTCCAAAATTCTCGCTTGACCAGGAAGCGATACCAGACACCTTAATTCAACTTAATTTCAAAAATTATATTAGGGGTCTCGGCTCCCGCTTTTGAAACATGAGAACCCTTATGTAGCGAAGGAATCATATTTTTTAAAAAATATTATAATATAAGCTCTACTTCTGTATGGAGCACTGTCTTTTTAAAAATAAAAGCAAAAATACTAAGGAACTCCGGATTATTTACCTAACGTGTTCTTTCCTATTTTTCTGCATACCTGCACATATATATATATATGCACACACACACACACACACACACACACACACACACACACACACACACACACACATATATATATATATATATATATATGTGTGTGTGTGTGTGTGTAATCACTCTGTATAAACTTTTATAAATATATGTAATTACACTGTATAAACATATGTAAATATACATATATAAATAAGTATAGAATGCGGTGATAAATGTTTGCAATCGATGATCTTATATTGAAAAATGTTCTTGTTAATCAAGAGTGAAAATCTCGATTATAAAAGGTCAGTCTTGATACTGATTATTTATTTGCAAAATTGCATTTGCCTGCTGTTCTCTAACTAACGAATGGGTAGCAATGACGACCAGACAGGGTTGCGACCTTTAAACCATTCGGAAACCCTTCATCCCACGTAGCCAGACACCCACCCACCCGACTCTGAATTTTTATTCCTACCCAGCTTCTTTTTGTTTTGCCTTTCTACGTTTTTATCCAATTCTCAGGAATCGATTTCGAAGACTATCGGGTACACGTGATGAAATTACAAAAAGTTCCTGCGTTCGTGATGTTGCCACGGGCAAAGCTTTCCGTCATTTGACTGTTTGAAACGTGCGAGATCTCGGTAGAATCGAGAGGTCGAACTGAAAGAAAGAATAAATAAAATAAAAATGAGGAGGAGGAGGAGGAGAAAAGAAAAGAAGCTATTGCGTTTTGTCAATAAGACGAGATGAAACGAGAACAAACGAGACTTTATTGGCGTTTCTGATTAGCATATTCTCAATATTTTCATGAGATTTTATTTCCTCGTGATTGCTAGCCATCTGTTTGGACAACTAATATTTCATTTTTAGTACGGCTTTAGGGTTAAGGAAAAGAAAAAAAAAGAATCCAGAAAAATGAGGCTACGGTCACACAAAGTTCAATAATCTACTCAAAATGCATTCATACAGAAACTCACACTGAATTTGGAATGAAATATTATAGCTAACCGATTTCTGCATATTGATCTTGGAGCATCTTTGAGTTTTAAGTCGATTACGACAGCCATAACGGTTATCGATGCGGAAAATGTAATCGGCGATTCGAGTTTTGACCAAGTCTTTTGTGTTCACTTCCGCAGTAGTGCCGTTGGAAAGGGCGTGAAGTCATACGTTTCCCCTTGTCCCCCAACTATGAGTTAAATAGCAGGGAACCAGAAGTGGCGGTCAGTCTAGGAGAAAGACAACACGGCTTTCAAACTGTGGAAAATGACACTGGAAACCATTCCACTATCTTTCTGAAGAAGTCATAGCAATTCACAGATAATAAAGAAAAATAAGGGATATAGCATTATATATATATATATATATATATATATATATATATATATATATATATATATATATAATACGATAATATATATATAATATATATATATGGAGATGAAAATTCGCGTTTACAGAGCTGTTGTCCTTGCCATCCTTTTGCATGGCTCAGAGTCGTGGACTCCATATAGGTACCATATACGCCAGCTAGATGTTTTCCATAAAAGCTGTCTGCGTGCAATCGGTAGAGTTTACCTTAACATCAAACGCAGACCTGTTTAACAGGTGTAATATTGGAGGAATCGAGACTTTTCTCATACAGTCTCAGTTTTCAGTGGACTGGTCATGTCTTGAGAATGTCTGATGATAGGATATCCAAGATCCTAATGTACAGCCAGTTAGATCACGGCTACAGGAATGTAGGACGCCCATGGCCAAGATACAAAGACAAGACAATTAAAAACAACTTGCCAGTTGTCAATATACCACATAACACCCTGGGGCGCTTAGCCTTGGAGCGGTAGAATGGAGATTAACATGTTTTAGTGGACTTAGCAGTTTTCAATCTGCTCGTCTGAATGATCTTCAAGAAGCGAGAGCAAGGACTAAAAGGTCAGCCAATCCAACAGTGATCTCATCCCACAATCATTACGCTTTCTCCATATGCGGCCTCATTGTAAATCACTAGCGAGTTTTAAGTGCCACTTATCGCACAAAATTTCATAACTGAATCAAGTTGTGAGATCCTCATACGTCGAAACCGACGGGAGGAGAGAGTCCATTATATATATATATATATATGGGTTATAAATTCATGTCTTGATAAACTGACACTCTAGACATGTCAATTTGTACAAATTTCAAAACTGACATAATTAGAAAATTAATCCATAGGGAATTTAAAAATCTAAACCTGAAAGTTAAAATAAACACAAATTTTAAAAAGTAACCTTCCTTGATGTAACATTCAGCTTAGTCAATAACATATACCAACCATAAATGAAAACTAATACCAATCCCTTATATATTCACTGAAATCTAATCACCCTTCATCCATAATCAAGCACATACCCTCCTCCATAGAATATATATATAGTAATAACTCTTCCAATGAAGGTGTATTTTATAAACATAACAGTTTTTACAACAATTCCTTAAAAATAATAGCTATAAATGCCCTGACATTAAATACAGAAAACATAATAGTGATAGCAAAAAAAAAAATAAAAATAGAAAAATCATTTGGTATACACCCCCATTTAACCAAATGGTTAGCACTAAGTTAAGGCAGAAGTTTCTCAATTTAATTGAGAAATATTTCCCCAGTAATAATCCTCTAAGCAAGATTTTTAAATAAAAAAATACACTTAAATTAAGTTACAGTTGCACAGATAATCTAGAAAAAAATTATTAAAAAACATAATAATAAAATTTTAAATCTACACTTAAACCAAAGTAACAATCGTTATTCCAAAACAGAAAACAATAATGATAAAAGATTGTGTAATTTTAGAAATCCAAATGAATGTCCATTACAGAATAAGTGTCTTACCGAATCTATTGTTTACAAATGTACAATTTCATCTAATGAAAATTCAACAGTTAAGAAATTTTATATTGGCAGTACATAAAAATCACTATAAACTGAGGTGGTATCATTCTCTTTCAATTCAATATTCTCCTACCATAACCGAACATCCATTTCTAAATATTTTTGGAACTTAAAAGAAATTAGTAAACCTCTTAAGGTTAAATAGAAAATATTAAAACAAAAAAAAAACGAGAATTTATAAATCCTTATATGACCAATGCCCCCTGTGTTTACAAGAAAATCTGCATATTATAAAGTTTGCTAAAAATAAAGATCTACTAAACCAAAGAAATGAATTAACAGTTTTATGTAGGCATTGCATAAATTTTACATTAAAATATAGTTAAAAGAATTCTTCATAAATATTTTATGCATTACAATTATGTCGCCATTATTTGAGAAGCATATAATGGCCAACTTAATTTTTATAGGATTTTTTTCAACTTTAATATTGACCTGTTTTTATTCCCCGTTCAATATAATTAGCATCGTAAATTAAGTTCCAAACACACACACACACACACACACACACACACACACACACACACACACACACACACACACACACACACACACACACACACAAATCTTTTAACCTTATCCATTCGGTCCCTTCCGTAGTATAAAGATTTTTGAAAAAATTCTTTGGGGGGGGGTCCCAGGTTACTCAATGCCTACTTCACCAAATCTGAACTTTGGATTTCGCTACATTCTGTTCAACGCAGACAACATGTCTAGAGTGTCAATGAACAAAACGTTGAATTTATAACCCACCTCTCTCTGAATTATTTTTCATTGTTCTATTTTAACATAGATCTGCCTTTTAATTGGTTAATCCAGGCATACCCACAAGAATATATTTTAATTCTGACATTAGGCCCCCCCCCCACTCTTTTTAACATTCATAAGAGGTAAGGATATGATTTCAAATTGCCCAAATAAATCATTTTTTATTATATGTTATCTACCATCGCCTGATGAGGAAGGATTAAAGTTCCGAAACATGAAATTTTTTGTGTAGCGATGTAAAATCTTTTTATTATAATCTATTATAATAAAAACATTTTAATAATATTATATTTTTCTCTAGGTTTGTATTGACCACTTTTTAAAAAGCTAAGAACTGTGGATTTTAACTCCATCTGAAGATTTCTCTCTCTCTCTCTCTCTCTCTCTCTCTCTATATATATATATATATATATATATATATATGACAACGTGCTTTTATTTATTTTTTTATACAATTTCTCATGCGATCTAATAATGTTTTTCTTTTCGGATGATAAATTATATAAAAACTGTTCGAATGTTCTTTTTATCCAAGCGCTTTCGGCTATACATTTAGCCATTTTCAAGGATTATATTTTAACTGTTAGAATTAGAAATAGTTTGTTATATGAATGTGTTATATCCTTGAAAATGGCTAAATGTATAGCCGAAAGCGCTCGGATAAAAAAAAACATTCGGACAGTTTTTATATAATTTATCATCCGAAAAGAAAAACATTATTAGACTGCATGAGAAATTGTATAAAAAAACTAAATAAAAGCACCTTGTCAGTCGTTTTTAATGAAATGTGCATGAAAGAAGGATTGCTGCCTAAAGACACACACACACACACACACACACACACACACACACACAGACACACACACACACACACACACACACATATATATATAGATATATATATAGATATAGATATATAGCAGTGTGACTGATAACTCAGTAATTAAATAGATTTGACTCTCCGATTCCTCAAGCCAAGCCGCTATCCATTACTCCACCGTGCTTCCTGTAGAACTATACTTAAAAATATACCAAAAAATGTAAAAGAGAAAACCTTATAATCTTATAAATATCGTCTTTCACTTTTATATTTTTGCGATTTTAAACAGCGAAATTAAAAAAAAAGATTTTGTCACAGAAAGTTAATTTAATTTTTTTCTCTGTGCTATTATTCTTCATAATAACGAATATCTTGATTATAAAATTCATTTTAAGGAATAATTCGTGTCTTCTTTATAACACGTGAAGTATGTTGATACTTTCTTTGTAAGAAAACAAAAAAATGAATGTAACTTTTTGCTCTGCTAATTTTCCAAAATTACAGTAATTTGCGTATTTGAATAAAAAATTAATTTAACAATTATCTATGATACTATTCTTCATAACAAACGTTTATTTAAAAAATTATTATTTATTATTTTAAAAAATCTATATATCTATGTTTCTTGAATTTTACTAGCGTGGTTGTTAAAAATGCAATACAAAATTAACCAGTTTAATATTTTTTTTTAAATATATTGCAAAAATATTAAACTGGTTAATTTTGTTTAGATAATCATATTTCGTGGCGCGGGGGGAGGTGGTCGACATCCCCCACCCACATAAAATACTATTACCCCCCCCCCCAAAGACCCTGACCAGTAAAATAACAGAAAGTAACATAGGATAAATTCCCACAGTCATACAAAATTTTAAATTCTTCATTCTGAATCCTAAACTCTTCAGGCCTTAGAATATAAGCACCATGTAATTTTTACAGAATAAGAGGTTAGTTAACATTTTTTTTAAATTCAGTACCCCGAAATCTATCTCGAAATGATCAAAAGTGCCGTGGTAATTATGATAGTTATTACAATTAATAATTATGGTAATTATTACAAAATAAATTGAGCATATTTCGTCTTTCAATAGATCAGAATAAGCAGATAAAGGTGTTTAAAGGCAATGTCTCCAGACAACACCACTATTATTTGTGAAAGGCATTTTCCATCTGATTATGAAACTGGTTATTACAAGGAAAGTGTGACCTAGATATCCACCATCAATATTTTAATCTTTTTGTCATAATTCCTCAACCAAATCAAACAAATAAATCTTCGACTTCTGTGCGAAATGTGCAAAATGATGAGTTGGCACAGTTTTTAGAAAAAAATTAGAGAAAATAATTGTAAGATCTACTATTTAACCCATGACTACAATAGAATTATCCCTTCCTTTCCCAAGGGTATTTGTGTATAAGTCTATAGTAAAATCTTAGTAATGAATTCATGTACTAAAATAATTTATAATGTACTACTATAGGAAAATAATTCCGAATGAATTTCTATAGTAAGATTTTTTGATTGATTGATCAATATATTTTTACGGTTTATCACCTCTTATCAAACCGAGACCGTATCTATGCATTCTTGTATTAAAATAATTTACAGAAAATGTAGAAATTAGATAAAACCCATAAATAAAATAATAATAACGAATAAAAAAATGAAAAATGAAATAAGTTTCTCATGATGGAAGAAATAAAGTAACCGGGAAGCGTTTTTGTCATTTACGCAATTTTATGACCTCACTCCGGGAAAGGACAGAATCTTGCTTTTTCCACTTTCCAACGGCATTGTTTGTATGTACCTTGTTTCCTTGCTCCTGAAGTAAGTGAATTGGTCGTTCCAACTCTGCGCAAGGCTGACTTGAGCGCGACCATTTTACTCATTGTTATACTTACTTACCCTAACTTACTTCTGAATTAAAAAAGAAAACGGCATAGCCAAGAGACATTGAGAACTTCCCTCCCGTCCCCATAAAAAAGAATAAACGATCCGTAGTAAAAATGTAAGTTTTTTATGCTTCTTGGTTGTTTATCATATGTGAACACATACCTTTATCTATAATACACACAAACTCGAAAACTAAGCATTTCTGTAGTAAAATATTTCCCAACGAATTTTTATAGTAATCTTTGGTCATGCATCCATATATTTCTACAATAAAATATTTCCCAATTAATTTTTGCATATATTTTAGCACTTAGTGTCATATATGCAACACATTAGAGTAAATGAAGATTTTCACGGATTTGTTTAAATACATCCTACCTGTGATATCATAGTTTAAATAAATAGCTCGTAATATCTTTGTAAAGCTAACTTATATTTATATATATTATATTTTACTACAGAAATGCTTAGTTTTCGAGTTTGTGTGTATTATAGATGAAGGTATGTGTTCACATAAGATAAACATATATGTATATTGCCTCAATTGGTAATGGAGGAAACATTGATAATCACTCTCCTTAGAGTTGGCCTTTGAGTGCAGTTTTCTAAGTGTTACTTACCGGCAAGTATCGGACTCTGTATACATTTGCTCTGGGTTGGACGTTTGAAATGAGACGATATTTATTTGTTATTATCAACGTTCAGGTGTGGAAGAAAGCGAGACTTTTGATGATGTCAGAAAGCGGGAAATCTAACCGGATCCGGAAGTAGGAGAGGCGGCAGAGAGATGTAAATGGAAGTTTATTTTCGAGGTGAAAAGTTATGTTTGGTACTTTTCATGAACAGCAGAAAAAAGGAGGAAAGTAAGAAAAGGAGAGAGAGAGAGAGAGAGAGAGAGAGAGAGAGAGAGAGAGAGAGAGAGAGAGCAGAGGGAAGGCAGAAATGGTACAAGTAGTAAGAGGGAGGCAAAAAGAAAGAGAATTAGTGTAGGAATGATGGGTGAAATGGAAACGAGAATGTGATAAACACAGAAAGGTTTTATCTGTGATTGGGGGTGGTAGGGATGTTTGTATTTTTGTGGGTATCAAGATGAGTTGGTAGAGAATTTCGAAAAGGCAGACAGACTGTCGAATATGTAATTTGAATAATGGTTTGGTTTGGTTTGGCTTTTTTTACGGTATATCAACCTCAATGGGTTATTTAATGCCGACAACCTTTTTAGGATAGATTCGTATGAATAGAATATGTATTCTTTGGTTTAGATTGGTTTGGTTTATTTTGTTTTACGGCATATCAACCTCAATGGGTTATTTAATGCCGACAACCTTTTTAGGATAGACTCGTATAAATAGAATATGTATTCTTTGGTTTAGATTCATTTGGTTTATTTTGTTTTACGGCATATCAAACTCAATGGGTTATTTAATGCCGACAACCTTTTTAGGATAGATTCGTATGAATAGAATATGTATTCTTTGGTTTAGATTGGTTTGGTTTATTTTGTTTTACGGCATATCAACCTCAATGGGTTATTTAATGCCGACAACCATTTTAGGATAGATTCGTATGAATAGAATATGTATTCTTTGGTTTAGATTGGTTTGGTTTATTTTGTTTTACGGCATATCAACCTCAATGGGTTATTTAATGCCGACAACCTTTTTAGGATAGACTCGTATGAATAGAATATGTATTCTTTGGTTTAGATTGGTTTGGTTTATTTTGTTTTACGGCATATCAACCTCAATGGGTTATTTAATGCCGACAAACTTTTTAGGATAGATTCGTATGAATAGAATATGTATACTTTGGTTTAGATTGGTTTGGTTTATTTTGTTTTACGGCATATCAAACTCAATGAGTTATTTAATGCCGACAACCTTTTCAGGATAGATTCGTATGAATAGAATATGTATTCTTTGGTTTAGATTGGTTTGGTTTATTTTGTTTTACGGCATATCAACCTCAATGGGTTATTTAATGCCGACAACCTTTTTAGGATAGATTCGTATGAATAGAATATGTATTCTTCGGTTTAGATTGGTTTGGTTTATTTTGTTTTACGGCATATCAAACTCAATGGGTTATTTAATGCCGACAACATTTTTAGGATAGATTCGTATGAATAGAATATGTATTCTTTGGTTTAGATTGGTTTGGTTTATTTTGTTTTACGGCATATCAACCTCAATGGGTTATTTAATGCCGACAACCTTTTTAGGATAGATTCGTATGAATAGAATATGTATTCTTTGGTTTAGATTGGTTTGGTTTATTTTGTTTTACGGCATAGCAACCTCAATGGGTTATTTAATGCCGACAACATTTTTAGGATAGATTCGTATGAATAGAATATGTATTCTTTGGTTTAGATTGGTTTGGTTTATTTTGTTTTACGGCATATCAAACTCAATGAGTTATTTAATGCCGACAACCTTTTCAGGATAGATTCGTATGAATAGAATATGTATTCTTTGGTTTAGATTGGTTTGGTTTATTTTGTTTTACGGCATATCAACCTCAATGGGTTATTTAATGCCGACAACCTTTTTAGGATACATTCGTATGAATAGAATATGTATTCTTTGGTTTAGATTGGTTTGCTTTATTTTGCTTTACGGCATATCAACCTTAATGGGTTATTTAATGCCGACAACCTTTTTAGGATAGACTCGTATGAATAGAATATGTATTCTTTGGTTTAGATTGGTTTGGTTTATTTTGTTTTACGGCATATCAAACTCAATGGGTTATTTAATGCCGACAACATTTTTAGGATAGATTCGTATGAATAGAATATGTATTCTTTGGTTTAGATTGGTTTGGTTTATTTTGTTTTACGGCATATCAACCTCAATGGGTTATTTAATGCCGACAACCTTTTTAGGATAGACTCGTATGAATAGAATATGTATTCTTTGGTTTAGATTGGTTTGGTTTATTTTGTTTTACGGCATATCAACCTCAATGGGTTATTTAATGCCGACAACCTTTTTAGGATAGATTCGTATGAATAGAATATGTATACTTTGGTTTAGATTGGTTTGGTTTATTTTGTTTTACGGCATATCAAACTCAATGGGTTATTTAATGCCGACAACATTTTTAGGATAGATTCGTATGAATAGAATATGTATTCTTTGGTTTAGATTGGTTTGGTTTATTTTGTTTTACGGCATATCAACCTCAATGGGTTATTTAATGCCGACAACCTTTTTAGGATAGACTCGTATGAATAGAATATGTATTTTTTGGTTTAGATTGGTTTGGTTTATTTTGTTTTACGGCATATCAACCTCAATGGGTTATTTAATGCCGACAACCTTTTTAGGATAGATTCGTATGAATAGAATATGTATACTTTGGTTTAGATTGGTTTGGTTTATTTCGTTTTACGGCATATCAAACTCAATGAGTTATTTAATGCCGACAACATTTTCAGGATAGATTCGTATGAATAGAATATGTATTCTTTGGTTTAGATTTGTTTGGTTTATTTTGTTTTACGGCATATCAACCTCAATGGGTTATTTAATGCCGACAACCTTTTTAGGATAGATTCGTATGAATAGAATATGTATTCTTTGGTTTAGATTGGTTTGGTTTATTTTGTTTTACGGCATATCAACCTCAATGGGTTATTTAATGTCGACAACATTTTTAGGATAGATTCGTATGAATAGAATATGTATTCTTTGGTTTAGATTGGTTTGGTTTATTTTGTTTTACGGCATATCAAACTCAATGGGTTATTTAATGCCGACAACATTTTTAGGATAGATTCGTATGAATAGAATATGTATTCTTTGGTTTAGATTGGTTTGGTTTATTTTGTTTTACGGCATATCAACCTCAATGGGTTATTTAATGCCGACAACCTTTTTAGGATAGATTCGTATGAATAGAATATGTATTCTTTGGTTTAGATTGGTTTGGTTTATTTTGTTTTACGGCATATCAACCTCAATGGGTTATTTAATGCCGACAACATTTTTAGGATAGATTCGTATGAATAGAATATGTATTCTTTGGTTTAGATTGGTTTGGTTTATTTTGTTTTACGGCATATCAACCTCAAAGGGTTATTTAATGCCAACAACCTTTTTAGGATAGATTCGTATGAATAGAATATGTATTCTTTGGTTTAGGTTGGTTTGGTTTATTTTGTTTTACGGCATATCAAACTCAATGGGTTATTTAATGCCGACAACATTTTTAGGATAGATTCGTATGAATAGAATATGTATTCTTTGGTTTAGATTGGTTTGGTTTATTTTGTTTTACGGCATATCAACCTCAATGGGTTATTTAATGCCGACAACCTTTTTAGGATAGATTCGTATGAATAGAATATGTATTCTTTGGTTTAGATTGGTTTGGTTTATTTTGTTTTACGGCATATCAACCTCAATGGGTTATTTAATGTCGACAACATTTTTAGGATAGATTCGTATGAATAGAATATGTATTCTTTGGTTTAGATTGGTTTGGTTTATTTTGTTTTACGGCATATCAAACTCAATGAGTTATTTAATGCCGACAACCTTTTCAGGATAGATTCGTATGAATAGAATATGTATTCTTTGGTTTAGATTGGTTTGGTTTATTTTGTTTTACGGCATATCAACCTCAATGGGTTATTTAATGCCGACAACCTTTTTAGGATAGATTCGTATGAATAGAATATGTATTCTTTGGTTTAGATTGGTTTGCTTTATTTTGCTTTACGGCATATCAACCTTAATGGGTTATTTAATGCCGACAACCTTTTTAGGATAGACTCGTATGCATAGAATATGTATTCTTTGGTTTAGATTGGTTTGGTTTATTTTGTTTTACGGCATATTAAACTCAATGGGTTATTTAATGCCGACAACATTTTTAGGATAGATTCGTATGAATAGAATATGTATTCTTTGGTTTAGATTGGTTTGGTTTATTTTGTTTTACGGCATATCAACCTCAATGGGTTATTTAATGCCGACAACCTTTTTAGGATAGATTCGTATGAATAGAATATGTATTCTTTGGTTTAGATTGGTTTGGTTTATTTTGTTTTACGGCATATCAACCTCAATGGGTTATTTAATGCCGACAACATTTTTAGGATAGACTCGTATGAATAGAATATGTATTCTTTGGTTTAGATTGGTTAGGTTTATTTTGTTTTACGGCATATCAACCTCAATGGGTTATTTAATGCCGACAACCTTTTTAGGATAGATTCGTATGAATAGAATATGTATAATTTGGTTTAGATTGGTTTGGTTTATTTTGTTTTACGGCATATCAAACTCAATGAGTTATTTAATGCCGACAACCTTTTCAGGATAGATTCGTATGAATAGAATATGTATTCTTTGGTTTAGATTGGTTTGGTTTATTTTGTTTTACGGCATATCAAACTCAATGAGTTATTTAATGCCGACAACCTTTTCAGGATAGATTCGTATGAATAGAATATGTATTCTTTGGTTTAGATTGGTTTGGTTTATTTTGTTTTACGGCATATCAACCTCAATGGGTTATTTAATGCCGACAACCTTTTTAGGATAGATTCGTATGAATAGAATATGTATTCTTTGGTTTAGATTGGTTTGCTTTATTTTGCTTTACGGCATATCAACCTTAATGGGTTATTTAATGCCGACAACCTTTTTAGGATAGACTCGTATGCATAGAATATGTATTCTTTGGTTTAGATTGGTTTGGTTTATTTTGTTTTACGGCATATCAAACTCAATGGGTTATTTAATGCCGACAACATTTTTAGGATAGATTCGTATGAATAGAATATGTATTCTTTGGTTTAGATTGGTTTGGTTTATTTTGTTTTACGGCATATCAACCTCAATGGGTTATTTAATGCCGACAACCTTTTTAGGATAGATTCGTATGAATAGAATATGTATTCTTTGGTTTAGATTGGTTTGGTTTATTTTGTTTTACGGCATATCAACCTCAATGGGTTATTTAATGCCGACAACATTTTTAGGATAGACTCGTATGAATAGAATATGTATTCTTTGGTTTAGATTGGTTAGGTTTATTTTGTTTTACGGCATATCAACCTCAATGGGTTATTTAATGCCGACAACCTTTTTAGGATAGATTCGTATGAATAGAATATGTATACTTTGGTTTAGATTGGTTTGGTTTATTTTGTTTTACGGCATATCAAACTCAATGAGTTATTTAATGCCGACAACCTTTTCAGGATAGATTCGTATGAATAGAATATGTATTCTTTGGTTTAGATTGGTTTGGTTTATTTTGTTTTACGGCATATCAACCTCAATGGGTTATTTAATGCCGACAACCTTTTTAGGATAGATTCGTATGAATAGAATATTTATTCTTTGGTTTAGATTGGTTTGGTTTATTTTGTTTTACGGCCTATCAAACTCAATGGGTTATTTAATGCCGACAACATTTTTAGGATAGATTCGTATGAATAGAATATGTATTCTTTGGTTTAGATTGGTTTGGTTTATTTTGTTTTACGGCATATCAACCTCAATGGGTTATTTAATGCCGACAACCTTTTTAGGATAGATTCGTATGAATAGAATATGTATTCTTTGGTTTAGATTGGTTTGGTTTATTTTGTTTTACGGCATATCAATCTCAATGAGTTATTTAATGCCGACAACCTTTTCAGGATAGATTCGTATGAATAGAATATGTATTCTTTGGTTTAGATTGGTTTGGTTTATTTTGTTTTACGGCATATCAACCTCAATGGGTTATTTAATGCCGACAACCTTTTTAGGATAGATTCGTATGAATAGAATATGTATTCTTTGGTTTAGATTGGTTTGCTTTATTTTGCTTTACGGCATATCAACCTCAATGGGTTATTTAATGCCGACAACCTTTTTAGGATAGACTCGTATGAATAGAATATGTATTCTTTGGTTTAGATTGGTTTGGTTTATTTTGTTTTACGGCATATCAAACTCAATGGGTTATTTAATGCCGACAACCTTTTTAGGATAGATTCGTATGAATAGAATATGTATTCTTTGGTTTAGATTGGTTTGGTTTATTTTGTTTTACGGCATATCAACCTCAATGGGTTATTTAATGCCGACAACCTTTTTAGAATAGATTCGTATGAATAGAATATGTATTCTTTGGTTTAGATTGGTTTGGTTTATTTTGTTTTACGGTATATCAACCTCAATGGCTTATTTAATGCCGACAACCTTTTTAGGATAGATTCGTATGAATAGAATATGTATTCTTTGGTTTAGATTGGTTTGGTTTATTTTGTTTTACGGCATATCAACCACAATGGCTTATTTAATGCCGACAACCTTTTTAGGATAGATTCGTATGAATAGAATATGTATTCTTTGGTTTAGATTGGTTTGGTTTATTTTGTTTTACGGCATATCAACCTCAATGGGTTATTTAATGCCGACAACCTTTTTAGGATAGATTCGTATGAATAGAATATGTATTCTTTGGTTTAGATTGGTTTGGTTTATTTTGTTTTACGGCATATCAAACTCAATGAGTTATTTAATGCCGACAACCTTTTCAGGATAGATTCGTATGAATAGAATATGTATTCTTTGGTTTAGATTGGTTTGGTTTATTTTGTTTTACGGCATATCAACCTCAATGGGTTATTTAATGCCGACAACCTTTTTAGGATAGATTCGTATGAATAGAATATGTATTCTTTGGTTTAGATTGGTTTGCTTTATTTTGCTTTACGGCATATCAACCTCAATGGGTTATTTAATGCCGACAACCTTTTTAGGATAGACTCGTATGAATAGAATATGTATTCTTTGGTTTAGATTGGTTTGGTTTATTTTGTTTTACGGCATATCAAACTGAATGGGTTATTTAATGCCGACAACCTTTTTAGGATAGATTCGTATGAATAGAATATGTATTCTTTGGTTTAGATTGGTTTGGTTTATTTTGTTTTACGGCATATCAATCTCAATGGGTTATTTAATGCCGACAACCTTTTTAGGATAGATTCGTATGAATAGAATATGTATTCTTTGGTTTAGATTGGTTTGGTTTATTTTGTTTTACGGCATATCAAACTCAATGGGTTATTTAATGCCGACAACATTTTTAGTATAGACTCGTATGAATAGAATATGTATTCTTTGGTTTAGATTGGTTTGGTTTATTTTGTTTTACGGCATATCAACCTCAATGGGTTATTTAATGCCGACAACCTTTTTAGGATAGATTCGTATGAATAGAATATGTATACTTTGGTTTAGATTGGTTTGGTTTATTTTGTTTTACGGCATATCAAACTCAATGAGTTATTTAATGCCGACAACCTTTTCAGGATAGATTCGTATGAATAGAATATGTATTCTTTGGTTTAGATTGGTTTGGTTTATTTTGTTTTACGGCATATCAACCTCAATGGGTTATTTAATGCCGACAACCTTTTTAGGATAGATTTGTATGAATAGAATATGTATTCTTTGGTTTAGATTGGTTTGGTTTATTTTGTTTTACGGCCTATCAAACTCAATGGGTTATTTAATGCCGACAACATTTTTAGGATAGATTCGTATGAATAGAATATGTATTCTTTGGTTTAGATTGGTTTGGTTTATTTTGTTTTACGGCATATCAACCTCAATGGGTTATTTAATGCCGACAACCTTTTTAGGATAGATTCGTATGAATAGAATATGTATTCTTTGGTTTAGATTGGTTTGGTTTATTTTGTTTTACGGCATATCAAACTCAATGAGTTATTTAATGCCGACAACCTTTTCAGGATAGATTCGTATGAATAGAATATGTATTCTTTGGTTTAGATTGGTTTGGTTTATTTTGTTTTACGGCATATCAACCTCAATGGGTTATTTAATGCCGACAACCTTTTTAGGATAGATTCGTATGAATAGAATATGTATTCTTTGGTTTAGATTGGTTTGCTTTATTTTGCTTTACGGCATATCAACCTCAATGGGTTATTTAATGCCGACAACCTTTTTAGGATAGACTCGTATGAATAGAATATGTATTCTTTGGTTTAGATTGGTTTGGTTTATTTTGTTTTACGGCATATCAAACTCAATGGGTTATTTAATGCCGACAACCTTTTTAGGATAGATTTGTATGAATAGAATATGTATTCTTTGGTTTAGATTGGTTTGGTTTATTTTGTTTTACGGCATATCAACCTCAATGGGTTATTTAATGCCGACAACCTTTTTAGAATAGATTCGTATGAATAAAATATGTATTCTTTGGTTTAGATTGGTTTGGTTTATTTTGTTTTACGGCATATCAAACTCAATGAGTTATTTAATGCCGACAACCTTTTCAGGATAGATTCGTATGAATAGAATATGTATTCTTTGGTTTAGATTGGTTTGGTTTATTTTGTTTTACGGCATATCAACCTCAATGGGTTATTTAATGCCGACAACCTTTTTAGGATAGATTCGTATGAATAGAATATTTATTCTTTGGTTTAGATTGGTTTGGTTTATTTTGTTTTACGGCCTATCAAACTCAATGGGTTATTTAATGCCGACAACATTTTTAGGATAGATTCGTATGAATAGAATATGTATTCTTTGGTTTAGATTGGTTTGGTTTATTTTGTTTTACGGCATATCAACCTCAATGGGTTATTTAATGCCGACAACCTTTTTAGGATAGATTCGTATGAATAGAATATGTATTCTTTGGTTTAGATTGGTTTGGTTTATTTTGTTTTACGGCATATCAATCTCAATGAGTTATTTAATGCCGACAACCTTTTCAGGATAGATTCGTATGAATAGAATATGTATTCTTTGGTTTAGATTGGTTTGGTTTATTTTGTTTTACGGCATATCAACCTCAATGGGTTATTTAATGCCGACAACCTTTTTAGGATAGATTCGTATGAATAGAATATGTATTCTTTGGTTTAGATTGGTTTGCTTTATTTTGCTTTACGGCATATCAACCTCAATGGGTTATTTAATGCCGACAGCCTTTTTAGGATAGACTCGTATGAATAGAATATGTATTCTTTGGTTTAGATTGGTTTGGTTTATTTTGTTTTACGGCATATCAAACTCAATGGGTTATTTAATGCCGACAACCTTTTTAGGATAGATTCGTATGAATAGAATATGTATTCTTTGGTTTAGATTGGTTTGGTTTATTTTGTTTTACGGCATATCAACCTCAATGGGTTATTTAATGCCGACAACCTTTTTAGAATAGATTCGTATGAATAGAATATGTATTCTTTGGTTTAGATTGGTTTGGTTTATTTTGTTTTACGGTATATCAACCTCAATGGCTTATTTAATGCCGACAACCTTTTTAGGATAGATTCGTATGAATAGAATATGTATTCTTTGGTTTAGATTGGTTTGGTTTATTTTGTTTTACGGCATATCAACCACAATGGCTTATTTAATGCCGACAACCTTTTTAGGATAGATTCGTATGAATAGAATATGTATTCTTTGGTTTAGATTGGTTTGGTTTATTTTGTTTTACGGCATATCAACCTCAATGGGTTATTTAATGCCGACAACCTTTTTAGGATAGATTCGTATGAATAGAATATGTATTCTTTGGTTTAGATTGGTTTGGTTTATTTTGTTTTACGGCATATCAAACTCAATGAGTTATTTAATGCCGACAACCTTTTCAGGATAGATTCGTATGAATAGAATATGTATTCTTTGGTTTAGATTGGTTTGGTTTATTTTGTTTTACGGCATATCAACCTCAATGGGTTATTTAATGCCGACAACCTTTTTAGGATAGATTCGTATGAATAGAATATGTATTCTTTGGTTTAGATTGGTTTGGTTTATTTTGTTTTACGGCCTATCAAACTCAATGGGTTATTTAATGCCGACAACATTTTTAGGATAGATTCGTATGAATAGAATATGTATTCTTTGGTTTAGATTGGTTTGGTTTATTTTGTTTTACGGCATATCAACCTCAATGGGTTATTTAATGCCGACAACCTTTTTAGGATAGATTCGTATGAATAGAATATGTATTCTTTGGTTTAGATTGGTTTGGTTTATTTTGTTTTACGGCATATCAAACTCAATGAGTTATTTAATGCCGACAACCTTTTCAGGATAGATTCGTATGAATAGAATATGTATTCTTTGGTTTAGATTGGTTTGGTTTATTTTGTTTTACGGCATATCAACCTCAATGGGTTATTTAATGCCGACAACCTTTTTAGGATAGATTCGTATGAATAGAATATGTATTCTTTGGTTTAGATTGGTTTGCTTTATTTTGCTTTACGGCATATCAACCTCAATGGGTTATTTAATGCCGACAACCTTTTTAGGATAGACTCGTATGAATAGAATATGTATTCTTTGGTTTAGATTGGTTTGGTTTATTTTGTTTTACGGCATATCAAACTCAATGGGTTATTTAATGCCGACAACCTTTTTAGGATAGATTTGTATGAATAGAATATGTATTCTTTGGTTTAGATTGGTTTGGTTTATTTTGTTTTACGGCATATCAACCTCAATGGGTTATTTAATGCCGACAACCTTTTTAGAATAGATTCGTATGAATAGAATATGTATTCTTTGGTTTAGATTGGTTTGGTTTATTTTGTTTTACGGCATATCAAACTCAATGAGTTATTTAATGCCGACAACCTTTTCAGGATAGATTCGTATGAATAGAATATGTATTCTTTGGTTTAGATTGGTTTGGTTTATTTTGTTTTACGGCATATCAACCTCAATGGGTTATTTAATGCCGACAACCTTTTTAGGATAGATTCGTATGAATAGAATATTTATTCTTTGGTTTAGATTGGTTTGGTTTATTTTGTTTTACGGCCTATCAAACTCAATGGGTTATTTAATGCCGACAACATTTTTAGGATAGATTCGTATGAATAGAATATGTATTCTTTGGTTTAGATTGGTTTGGTTTATTTTGTTTTACGGCATATCAACCTCAATGGGTTATTTAATGCCGACAACCTTTTTAGGATAGATTCGTATGAATAGAATATGTATTCTTTGGTTTAGATTGGTTTGGTTTATTTTGTTTTACGGCATATCAATCTCAATGAGTTATTTAATGCCGACAACCTTTTCAGGATAGATTCGTATGAATAGAATATGTATTCTTTGGTTTAGATTGGTTTGGTTTATTTTGTTTTACGGCATATCAACCTCAATGGGTTATTTAATGCCGACAACCTTTTTAGGATAGATTCGTATGAATAGAATATGTATTCTTTGGTTTAGATTGGTTTGCTTTATTTTGCTTTACGGCATATCAACCTCAATGGGTTATTTAATGCCGACAACCTTTTTAGGATAGACTCGTATGAATAGAATATGTATTCTTTGGTTTAGATTGGTTTGGTTTATTTTGTTTTACGGCATATCAAACTCAATGGGTTATTTAATGCCGACAACCTTTTTAGGATAGATTCGTATGAATAGAATATGTATTCTTTGGTTTAGATTGGTTTGGTTTATTTTGTTTTACGGCATATCAACCTCAATGGGTTATTTAATGCCGACAACCTTTTTAGAATAGATTCGTATGAATAGAATATGTATTCTTTGGTTTAGATTGGTTTGGTTTATTTTGTTTTACGGTATATCAACCTCAATGGCTTATTTAATGCCGACAACCTTTTTAGGATAGATTCGTATGAATAGAATATGTATTCTTTGGTTTAGATTGGTTTGGTTTATTTTGTTTTACGGCATATCAACCACAATGGCTTATTTAATGCCGACAACCTTTTTAGGATAGATTCGTATGAATAGAATATGTATTCTTTGGTTTAGATTGGTTTGGTTTATTTTGTTTTACGGCATATCAACCTCAATGGGTTATTTAATGCCGACAACCTTTTTAGGATAGATTCGTATGAATAGAATATGTATTCTTTGGTTTAGATTGGTTTGGTTTATTTTGTTTTACGGCATATCAAACTCAATGAGTTATTTAATGCCGACAACCTTTTCAGGATAGATTCGTATGAATAGAATATGTATTCTTTGGTTTAGATTGGTTTGGTTTATTTTGTTTTACGGCATATCAACCTCAATGGGTTATTTAATGCCGACAAACTTTTTAGGATAGATTCGTATGAATAGAATATGTATTCATTGGTTTAGATTGGTTTGCTTTATTTTGCTTTACGGCATATCAACCTCAATGGGTTATTTAATGCCGACAACCTTTTTAGGATAGACTCGTATGAATAGAATATGTATTCTTTGGTTTAGATTGGTTTGGTTTATTTTGTTTTACGGCATATCAAACTGAATGGGTTATTTAATGCCGACAACCTTTTTAGGATAGATTCGTATGAATAGAATATGTATTCTTTGGTTTAGATTGGTTTGGTTTATTTTGTTTTACGGCATATCAATCTCAATGGGTTATTTAATGCCGACAACCTTTTTAGGATAGATTCGTATGAATAGAATATGTATTCTTTGGTTTAGATTGGTTTGGTTTATTTTGTTTTACGGCATATCAAACTCAATGGGTTATTTAATGCCGACAACATTTTTAGTATAGACTCGTATGAATAGAATATGTATTCTTTGGTTTAGATTGGTTTGGTTTATTTTGTTTTACGGCATATCAACCTCAATGGGTTATTTAATGCCGACAACCTTTTTAGGATAGATTCGTATGAATAGAATATGTATACTTTGGTTTAGATTGGTTTGGTTTATTTTGTTTTACGGCATATCAAACTCAATGAGTTATTTAATGCCGACAACCTTTTCAGGATAGATTCGTATGAATAGAATATGTATTCTTTGGTTTAGATTGGTTTGGTTTATTTTGTTTTACGGCATATCAACCTCAATGGGTTATTTAATGCCGACAACCTTTTTAGGATAGATTTGTATGAATAGAATATGTATTCTTTGGTTTAGATTGGTTTGGTTTATTTTGTTTTACGGCCTATCAAACTCAATGGGTTATTTAATGCCGACAACATTTTTAGGATAGATTCGTATGAATAGAATATGTATTCTTTGGTTTAGATTGGTTTGGTTTATTTTGTTTTACGGCATATCAACCTCAATGGGTTATTTAATGCCGACAACCTTTTTAGGATAGATTCGTATGAATAGAATATGTATTCTTTGGTTTAGATTGGTTTGGTTTATTTTGTTTTACGGCATATCAAACTCAATGAGTTATTTAATGCCGACAACCTTTTCAGGATAGATTCGTATGAATAGAATATGTATTCTTTGGTTTAGATTGGTTTGGTTTATTTTGTTTTACGGCATATCAACCTCAATGGGTTATTTAATGCCGACAACCTTTTTAGGATAGATTCGTATGAATAGAATATGTATTCTTTGGTTTAGATTGGTTTGCTTTATTTTGCTTTACGGCATATCAACCTCAATGGGTTATTTAATGCCGACAACCTTTTTAGGATAGACTCGTATGAATAGAATATGTATTCTTTGGTTTAGATTGGTTTGGTTTATTTTGTTTTACGGCATATCAAACTCAATGGGTTATTTAATGCCGACAACCTTTTTAGGATAGATTTGTATGAATAGAATATGTATTCTTTGGTTTAGATTGGTTTGGTTTATTTTGTTTTACGGCATATCAACCTCAATGGGTTATTTAATGCCGACAACCTTTTTAGAATAGATTCGTATGAATAGAATATGTATTCTTTGGTTTAGATTGGTTTGGTTTATTTTGTTTTACGGTATATCAACCTCAATGGCTTATTTAATGCCGACAACCTTTTTAGGATAGATTCGTATGAATAGAATATGTATTCTTTGGTTTAGATTGGTTTGGTTTATTTTGTTTTACGGCATATCAACCTCAATGGCTTATTTAATGCCGACAACCTTTTTAGGATAGATTCGTATGAATAGAATATGTATTCTTTGGTTTAGATTGGTTTGGTTTATTTTGTTTTACGGCATATCAACCTCAATGGGTTATTTAATGCCGACAACCTTTTTAGGATAGATTCGTATGAATAGAATATGTATTCTTTGGTTTAGATTGGTTTGGTTTATTTTGTTTTACGGCATATCAACCTCAATGGGTTATTTAATGCCGACAACCTTTTTAGGATAGATTCGTATGAATAGAATATGTATTCTTTGGTTTAGATTGGTTTGGTTTATTTTGTTTTACGGCATATCAAACTCAATGAGTTATTTAATGCCGACAACCTTTTCAGGATAGATTCGTATGAATAGAATATGTATTCTTTGGTTTAGATTGGTTTGGTTTATTTTGTTTTACGGCATATCAACCTCAATGGGTTATTTAATGCCGACAACCTTTTTAGGATAGATTCGTATGAATAGAATATGTATTCTTTGGTTTAGATTGGTTTGCTTTATTTTGCTTTACGGCATATCAACCTCAATGGGTTATTTAATGCCGACAACCTTTTTAGGATAGACTCGTATGAATAGAATATGTATTCTTTGGTTTAGATTGGTTTGGTTTATTTTGTTTTACGGCATATCAAACTGAATGGGTTATTTAATGCCGACAACCTTTTTAGGATAGATTCGTATGAATAGAATATGTATTCTTTGGTTTAGATTGGTTTGGTTTATTTTGTTTTTCGGCATATCAATCTCAATGGGTTATTTAATGCCGACAACCTTTTTAGAATAGATTCGTATGAATAGAATATGTATTCTTTGGTTTAGATTGGTTTGGTTTATTTTGTTTTACGGTATATCAACCTCAATGGCTTATTTAATGCCGACAACCTTTTTAGGATAGATTCGTATGAATAGAATATGTATTCTTTGGTTTAGATTGGTTTGGTTTATTTTGTTTTACGGCATATCAACCTCAATGGCTTATTTAATGCCGACAACCTTTTTAGGATAGATTCGTATGAATAGAATATGTATTCTTTGGTTTAGATTGGTTTGGTTTATTTTGTTTTACGGCATATCAACCTCAATGGGTTATTTAATGCCGACAACCTTTTTAGGATAGATTCGTATGAATAGAATATGTATTCTTTGGTTTAGATTGGTTTGGTTTATTTTGTTTTATGGCTTATCAACCTCAATTGGTTATTTAAAGCCGACAGAAATCTTTATTGCTGGTAATATTTTGTTTTGTCGAAATTCTGTTTCTGGTAATATTTTCCCTTCAAAATTGTATCGCTGGTAATAATTTTTTTCAAAAAAGTAATTCTGGTAATAGTTAACTATTTGGCCATAGCTGGGACCCTAACAGTTGCTACCAGCCCGGGTCAGGGTGGACCTGGGAACACCTGCAATTAAGAGGTGGTTGCCTGGGAACACCTGCAATTAAGAGGTGGTTGCACGTCTCTTAAAACCTCCTGATCAGCGGCCTTGCTGCTGGACGTAGTTTAACATCTTACCCAAGACGCGGATATACCAGGACGAAATTTGAATAATGGGTATCCCTATCTGTTTGATTAACCCCTCCCACACACATATATATATATATATATATATATATATATATATATAACGGTTATAATTTTTTTGGGAACCTTATCATAAACCCTAGTCATAAATCGATGAACATTTGTTCAAAAATAATGAAAAAGGCATTTATTTTATAAATTATATTTATTTATTTATAAAGGGTCACCCGAAGCCAAAAATTAAATCTTACAATAAACAAAATATGGTTTAAATCATCAATATATTTCAGAAGCTTTATTTTTCAATTTGCTAATGATGTAAATATTTATTATTGTAAAATGAAATAATAGTGACACATGGCCAAGAAAGTGTGAGGTGGGGTGAGGCTGGTTATCATTATCTATCCAATACCTAGCGAATCCGATTCACGATCCATTTATTCATTGAAAATAACACATATGCCAAAAGAAGACATCTTTCATCTTTTAGTCTTACATACAGCACAATACCTCATACACAAAGGAACCCTACAAAATAAACCCCATGATTTAAAAATGTCTTAAGTATAAATTTCCTATATATAAATTTGAAAGCTAACTTTTTGAATTTGTAGGTCTGATGAATTGGATCGTGATTACGATTCCAATGTAATAAATTATAACCATGGAATATTAGTGTTTGAGCCTTTTATATTATATCCTTACTCTCTCTTGGACATTGAGTTCTACCTGGATTCTATCCTCTTGGGAATTTATATATATATATATATATATATATATATATATATATATATATATATATATATATATATTGATCACTAATATTATCAATATATATATATATATATATATATATATATATATATATATATATATATATATATATATATATATATATTTATATATAATTGTTTATTTAAAAATTATAACATAAATATGTTATTAAATCACTACAAAAATAGCCATTTTGTTTCAACACCTCCGGTGTCTTATCAAGTGATGATGTTGAATGTAGAATAAAGGGTAAATGTAGTGATTGTTTATTTAAAAATTATAACATAAATATGTTATAATTTTTAAATAAACAATTATATATGCTCTACTCTTTTAAGAATAGTAATTGTTGGTTATTGGAATTTATTCCGTATACACCAATACTAGACTTGTATATATATATATATATATATATATATATATATATATATATATATATATATATATATATATATATATATATCTGATGAATTTGGAATTTATATTGACCACTAATATTATCTATCTATCTATCTATCTATCTATCTATCTATATATATATATATATATATATATATATATATATATATATATATATATATATCTGAAGATGATATGAAATGAGTCGAGGGTATGTATCCCAATTACACAATATAACAAATGTTAACCAGAAAATAACAGATGTTGCCCGTGTATTTTGTCATCAGACAGAATGAAGAAGCTAACCCTGTAACGGAATGGAAAGGATAAAATAAATGTGGACGTGTGGAAGTCAAAGACTGAAGCAGTTGAGATTAAAAGGGGTCAATAACAAACTGGGAGGGGGCTGGAAATCTCAACTTTGATCATAACCAAAAGAAGCCAGGAACAGGCCAGGGAACGACACTCACATTAACTTAACCGCCCCGTTGTGACGATGAGGACTTAAGAAAAGAACTCAAGGATAGCCCTTTTCACACAAACCAAGCTCGCTACTTTAACCCACCTTTCGTTGAAATCGGTCGACACCAAATGATTTCTATCAGTTCTGATCTTCACTTTCAGCTGATACTGAAAGAATCCGACGATGAAAATAGTTCATGTCGCAAGATTCCGTCCTTTCGCGTCAACCAGATCACCATTCTTGACACGACTAGCAGCGTTAGAAACACCATTCGATTCACCCGAGACAACACTTTGTGGCACGGCTATGTGAGATCGATGAACACAAGCTGATCAGGAGCAATACGAGACGTCAACTCGCCGACCTAGTCCAGGAAAGGGCGTACCTGACGACAATGGTAGAAGGCGTGCGAAACAGTTTCTTCTAAACCAAGGTCATACCGGAAACAGTTGAGCAAATCCACCCAGCCCCATCTGCAGGCTATGTCGTTGAGAGATGCACGTTTCGAATCAATCGCCAGGCAAGGGATACTGAGGTAATTCGCTCCTAGCGCCCCAGACCAGAAAGAACGCAACTCGGCTAGTGACAAGGCGAGCCACTCACAGAGACGGTCCTTCGCGACTCCTTCCACTAATTCATGCTATAAAACCTCGATGCCGCGAAAGGTTACTGGACTGAGGCGTGTCGATGACTGACCAAGTGTAGCGATCCCTGCTCCCGTGACACAGATGTTGGACAAAAGCTTCTTTACGGACCTCTTGCTTGCGCCCAACATTCTCTCTATCGCCTTCCTATGGAAGACGTAAGAGGCACACGCCATGTCCGGACCGACACTCCGAGATTTGCCTATACTTCTGACCAATTTTTCTCCAGCTGGAGGTCGGGTATAAACCACACTCCAAGAATGTGAACAGGACCGTCTGTCCAACCAAAGGGGTCCAGAAGAGTGACCCTATCCAGGCACCTAACCGCAAGCCTGAAGGCTTATTACGGTTAATGTTGCCCCCAATGTGACCTTTTCGTACCGTTCAAGAGACTTCTGTACCACCTCAATATCGCTGCGGCACGATACAAAAATGGATACGTCATCGGCGTACGCGTAAACGCTAATTCGAACCCCACCAAGGACAGCGATTCTCTGTAGGCCCGGACTGCACGCACTGTCCACCAGCCAGCGAAAGTGATGCTCCAATGCCAAGAAAAAAGTCGGGGCGTGGGTCGGAAACTCTGACGGACCGACCAGGACAGCACAAAAGCGCGACTGCGTTCCGTTCACCTGTACCACAGAAGTGGAGGAACGATACAGGAGGCTAATCCACTTGCAGAAGCCGGGTTCGAATCCGGCGGGCTGCAGGACAGTAGCCAGATACTGATGGTCGACCCTATCAAATACTTGGATTGATCTAAATTGATCAGCGTCAGTTGCGATCGTCTTTTATACCCTCTAGGATCGTGCGGATCAGATGCAGGTTGCTCTGAATTATTCGGCCCTTCACAGCACGCCTGGGAAAGATTGTCTTTAAGTGCCTTCACCATTTTAGCCCTATCTAGTGCGAGCCGCTGGCTATATTCGGTGGTGAAGCTTCTCCCACCACCTATTCCCAATAACCGCCTCCACTAGTTCCCGCTGCACTAGTCTAATTAGCTGTTGCTGTAAGTCTCACCTGTCCAGTAAAGACAGATTGAACTTCCAGTGTCCAACCTTTCTAGGCCTAGCATCTAACGCTATCCCGGCACAGACGAATAGATCCGAATAGCCTAATCAGTGGAACGTGGGACAATCTAGCAAATCTATATCGGCTCTTCTCACTAACATTATATCCAGGTAGCTGGCTACTTGGGTAGACGGCCACTAACGAGTCCACGCCTACATCTCCCGCCCAGGGTGATCGACCCGGTATCTATCGACGAGACCAAACTCGCCGATCGGATCAACTAATCACACAATGACCGCCCAGCCACCTGTCTATCTTGGGGTCCAGGATTGCATTTCAGTTCCCCACTAAGACTAAGCGCGAAGAATCAACCAGGAACGGCTACAACTGCCGAAAAAAGGAGACACGCCCACCCCCCGATCGTTGGGCGCATAAATCGCAACGACCCGAATCGAACTACTGTTCACAACAATATCAGCCACGACGCCCCTCCCCCCGCCGGATTGACATGGACAAGGTCCACCTTCGCATCAAGGGAACGTTTGATCATCTAAGACAATGCCACCGGCGTCCGTGGGATAGGTCAGTTTTAAGGCCCTATATAATGAAGGGTGGAGAATTACTGGGACCCCCTCCGCACAGTATTTCTGTAGCTTTTTAGGCCCGGAGTCTCCATTTCAACTCTACAGATCTCCGGAAAGGCATCTTAAGCTTCGTGTAGATGATCCCACACAGTAAGATTTCTGCCTGTGTTCCTAATCCAAGTTACTACCCCAGCAGCCTTGGAGAAATTTCGGGGGTCTTCTATAGAGCCCCCGTCTACTGACGATGCTTTGAGTAAAGTTATTAACAGAACTCTCTTTGGCGATGAAATGTCCATTTCTATTGACCGCTTGTCTATTTGACACGATTCTACCCCCCCTGCTGGGAAGTACTGGGCGTTGGGGAGTCGTTGGGCATTGTACTGGTGGAAAGGAGGTGTTGGGAGGAGTCGGAATGTCGTTGGCTGCAGTGGTATTAGGAGGAGGTGTTTTGGGAGGAGGGTTATTGGGAATGGGGGCGGTGGTGCTTTCAGAGGGGAAGAAGGGAGGTTCCTTGAGGTTTCTAGACTAGCGAAGTCGGGACGGATTGAACCTTGATTTCGAGGGTTTCATTTTTTGCTCCTACGACCCTACTTTTGCCAGCTCGCTCATCCTCTTTTTCGTGATTTATTCCTCTTTTTCTTCTACTTCATCTCTCCCTCTTTTTAGTGATGACGATCGAGGTGGATGGCATCTCTTCCATTTCTACCTCTACTGTAATTTGGTCCCCCTGCCGGTCCTCCTGCTTCTCATTCTGCTCCTGCTGAAGGGAAGTAGTGGTCTCTTTGCATCCGTTCTTTACGACTTCTGTCCACTGTACAGTTTTCTTTATAGTTTTCTGTGTTGTTAACGATCTCTCCTCATTTTTCTTTTTGGGTTGTGGTTCTGGATTTTGTCCCGGGCAAGCCTTCGAGAAATTCCCCACGACCCCACAAGCACAACAAAGGGGTCGACGGCCCTCAACAACGACATAAATAAGTCTTCCTTCACACATTAATGTGTTCCGTATTTCTATGAAGTGCTTTCTGCTTAGCGTAATTGCCATTTCAAAATCGCCTGTGGATATTCTGTTGACCATGTTCACCGTAGTCTAAGAATATAGAATCCAGCGCAGTACGTAATCTGTTTAATGAAAAAACGTTAAAGATTAACACTCACGAATCAGACACACTACTGGATCTGACTATATTGCCAATAGCAGCAGCAGCTGTTCCGTAATTCTTCATTCTTCGAAGGTCTCGGGGGTTGGCAGTGAATATTCGGAAAAAAAAACATGGCTGCCTTTATACACGTCGAATTGAATATTTTAAGCTTTCTGATTGGTTATCTCTTCTATTGGTCAACTATAAAATGAGTCAGCTCATTTTGGTTGGCTCACTAGTATATAAAGGTACCAAAAAACTCTAACATATTCCTGCCTTACTTTTAATAGGGGAGACATCCGAGATATCCCCATACTGTGAAAAGAAAAAGCCGAGATGATCTTCGGATATGAATAGGGGGAATCTATGTCACCTTCGTTTTTCTTGTTCCCATGTATTCGGTCTGTAGCCTGATTGTAGTAGTAGCCAGAATACAGCCTACCAACTATTTAGCTGTATCTTTAAAAGGTAACAAAATGTCCCACATTAACTTACTTCTTCTTGCCCAAATTTTTACCGATTTTTTTTTATTTTTAAGCATTCAACCTCAAGCAAGGCGGAAAGCTACTAGCACGCAAGGGGTTACAGCGTTGGAGCAAGAACAAATAGGAGTGATAGAGGAAAGGATGAAGAGACGGTTAGGGGACAGATCAGGGCATCTGGAGACGTCGATTGACGTTACATTTGAATAGTTGGAGATTATAGCTATCAGGAAAACAAGAAATGGGGAGGGAGTTCCACAGGCGAGAAGTACGAAACATAAAGCTATTGGAGTAGAAGAGACGGCTACATTTAACAGTTTCGACAGTGAAAGGGTGTGAGCGAGATGCCAGTCTAGTCGAGTGCTTAAATTCATAAAATCTGGGAACCAACGAAAGCAGCTCATCGGAGCAGTTACCATGGAAGTCTTTGTAAAAAAGACAGAGGGAGGCAACGGCACGTCTGTGAGAGAGCGACTGTAGACGAGATGCCAGATCAGGGCCAATTACATTGCATATCCTTCTTTGGATTTTATCAAGGACCTTGAGACAATTAGAAGGGGCTCCAGACCATATATGGTAGCAATACTCCATGCAAGGGCGAATGGTTGATTTGTAGATTTGGAGGATCGACTCCGGCGAGAAAACTTTCCTGACGCGGCAATGGGAGCCAACTTTCCTAGCGGTGGACGATGCTATTGACTGAATGTATTCGTTTCATCTCAGGTCAGCGGGCAATGTGATGCTTAGTCCCTTCTTCTCACTCTCCCTCGCGATATTCTGCAGGAGGTTTTGTAGTTTCCTTTATGTGTCTGCTATCAGCACTGTGTCATCGGCGTATCTTATGTTGTTAAAATTGTCACCAATGGAACACGAAGAGTATGAGGGTGGGTCGCTACAATGGCCGTGGCGGGTCTTAGACGTTAAGCTAAGACCTGGTTGAACTGAGTAATATAACTCTTCTGAACACTTTCTTGTAACGTTTCTTCTGTGGAAAATGGGATGTAGGGTGGAAAATAATTCATCACCCACAAGGACGCGGAGACGTTTTTGGATTCTATCGAGACTGGAATGTGACGACTGGGCAGCTCCTGTCCGTATATAGCATCAATACTCCATTTTCGACCCGATTTGGATCTCCTAAAGGCAAAGGATAGCAGGAAGAGTCGAGTACTTACCTAGAGCGGTTTTTTTTTCATCATCCTTTGCAATTCGGTCATATGCACGAGTTTCACTTGAGATATGGGGGAAGTTAAAGTCCTAAGAGGCGCCAAGACACTGGGCCTCCCGTAGAGGACTTATAATTGTGTTCATCGCGAAAGGCAGAAATTCAGGGTCCGCTCGGTGATCAAATGAACGCTCCTAGTTTGATTTTCGAGGAATTGAGTGCAAAAAAAAAACTTCTTCGGACGTTTGAAAATACGCACCCTTTTCTCACTGAAACCCCTCTTTAAATCTTCCCTCTGTTAGATTTTAATGCCCTCTCCACCTTCGGACCTCCCTGTCTCTCTCGTCTGTTACCGCTCTATATAGATCACAGGTCCCCTCACACTCTCACACATACTCTCACCAATTTTTCCCGGAGTCGTTGTTCCGTTTTCTTTTTGAATCTGTAGGTCTGATAAATTGGATCGTTCTTACGATTCCAATGGAATAAATTATGACCATGGAATATTAGTGTTTAAGTCTTTTTATTATATCCTTACTCTGTCCTGGATATCGAGTTCTACCTGGATTCTATCCTCTTGGAATTATTTTTATACATATATGTATGTGTATATATAATTGCATATGTATGTGTATATTCACCACTAATATTGTCTATATATATATATATATATATATATATATATATATATATATGGTTCATCAAAAATACATTCACACACTTTGGGGGTAGGTTCCAACTCACAACAAATATTCAGTATGTCCTCAGCTTGCTTCTGGACACGCATGCACCCGTTGGATCAATGACTGGTGGACCCTTTCAAATCCTCCCACACAGTGTCAAATAGTTTCGCAGGCTCCATGAGACACTGATGAAGCGTCTCTGCATTATTAATGTCTGCTGCATAAACCAATTGTTTTAGGTGCCCTCCCCAGATAAAAATCCAAAGGATTGAGGTCAGGGGAGCGTGTAGGCCATGGAACCGCTTCTTTTATGGTAGATATCAGCCAGTGTATCTCGAACAATGTGACTAAATGTGCTGGAACACCATCTTGCATGAAACACATACGTCTTCGCATTAGCAAAGGTACATCCACTAACAGGTCTGGAAGTGTGTTCGAAATAATTTCTCTGTAGACAGCTCCTGTAAGACTTGCTGGGAGAACATATGGACCTACCAGACAGTCACTTACAGTTGCAGTCCACACATTAATCGTAAACTGATGCTGGTGTCTAGCCTGTATTGTACCACGGGGATTTTGATCCGCACACAAATGTTGGTTACGTAAATTTGTTATTCCATCTCTTTCCAAATGAAGACTGAAGAGACAAGCAACGGATCGGCAGTTTGTGCAATAATCCATCGGCAAAAGTTCTCCCGTGGTGAGTGTTGAGAGGGCGAAAGACCCTGCACACGTTGCAAATGATACGGATACAGAAGCTACTCTTGAAGTACTCTCCATGAGGTACTATGAGATGTATGACATGCTAGGATCACTTGACGTGTGCTGATACTTGGATCGTCTACAACAGCCTGTAGAATGTGTTCTTTGTGGTCAGGTGTACAATCGGATCTCGGCTTTCCTTGCTTCATATTTTGTGGTGCCACGGATCCTGCCTCAGACGATAAACAGCAACAGAGTTTAAATGACTCGGCTGCCTTCGGTCTGATACAGACGTGCAGTCTCGCGTCCATTACCATTCGCGCGGCTGTATGTAAAAATCATATCTGCCTGCTCACGATATGAATACCCTGCCATTGTTACACGGAACACTTCTTAGTTAACTTACTACTACAGACGTTAAACGTTAAGGATAGACTAGCCAGGAATGTACATGAATGACAAATGAAACCTAGTCTACATGACGACACACCGCCAGCTACCGTAAACTTTATATATACTTAATAACTCAAAAACGAAGAATTTGCGTCAGATGTTTATATAGACTTTTGACCTTGCTTTGATGTGAAAGTATTTTTGATACACACTGTATGTATAAAAAACGATACGGAAGAATTTTTTATTTATTAATTTTTTAAGCGTTATTTGTAGAGGATACTCGTATTTGAGCAGACGCTCCGTTTATGTATTAAACCGTATATATATATATATATATATATATATATATATATAGGGAGAGGTTATAGTTGTTTCAGTTTGGATTACTACTACACACAAAAGACAATGGTTAAACATTGGAAAACATAAGGAAAATTAATTCCTTTTAATAATATGTGGAAATAACCATTCTTTGCCTGATGAAGGTCGCGAAACCGAAAACTCGTGTAGCAAAAATATGGAAAATAAAGCATAATATATATTTAAAAAATCCACATTATAACCAAAAACGTTTACTTGCGGTTTCTCTCAGAGAGAGAGAGAAAGAAAGAGAGAAAGAAAGAGAGAGAGAGAGAGGAAGGTAATAAATTTCTTTAATAGATCAACGCGTTCGATCTTCACAACTCTCTCTTTATCCCTTTCGTATTCTTTTGATGTCGTTCCTGTTTCCATACAAAATATGATGTGTGTGCGCATGCGCGCATGTGTAATATATCACTATTCATTATGGAGATTTTATTCTTGATGTATAGCCGTAAGTAGAAAGTATTTGTACGATTTGAAATATTAATGACTTCCGTAGAAGAGAAATAAAAGAGAATGGTTAAATGAAAATAAATTTATTCAATATTTTTCTGTTTAGTTCTGGGAATGCTAATTTTAACGCGCGTCTCTACTAATTTATTGAAAGGAAAGGTTTACCAACTTTTGAAGTTCACTAAATCGCGTCCACAATTATTTGCTTTGAGGATCATTTTAGATCGAAGCATTATACAAAATCATGTCCGTGTTTCATCTGGAAAATTTTGAACAACGCAAGCAATTTTAGAAACGACAATTTAAAATACAGAGAGACGCATTTACTTAGTTCAACTCTCTATGGGTATGTGGAGATTATGTTGCAGTAAAAGAAAGCGAGGATTTTTATTGTAAATCAACGTATAGATATTTCGCAATATGACTCCAGTTTTTTTTTTTTTTTTAGAGAAACCTTGCATTTGCAGCTCGACAATTCTGCTACATTTAATCCCTGTCAACTTTTTAGCCTTGGCCATTTTTTTTACCTAATGCAGGAGATACCAGTGGAAGATAACAGCGTTAATGCTTGAACACAAATTAATTAAAGAGTCGTTTAAATCTGGTCTTAAACTGTTCACCAGCAAGTATTTAGACTGATTTCCCAGTATCCAAATTTTCTCAATTAAATGCTAAAAACGTTTTTAATTTTAATTTTTCCTTTTCTTATTTTTGTTTTTTTGAAGCTTTACTGAAAAAAAGTGGTCGAGTCTAACAATGCAGAAGGTATATTTTTTTCTTATTTTCATTGACCTTAAGATTTTAGTCAGCAGTGTATATACAAATTGTAAGAATAAATGGTGATGTCCAAAATAAGCCAAAAGGCTAAAAGACAAAATAAACAGAAGACTGAATGCCAAAGTCGACAGAGCTTTAAATATATGATAAAAATATTATCAAGACAATAATAACGATATCCACCCGTCGGCGTTTCATGTTATAACAATAATCAAGCGGATATAAACTTTATTATTGTACAGAGGGGATTGAAAATTAACTCCCTATTTTATGTATGATGGACTCTACCATGTAACGATAATTGTTTACAAGACGGGAGAGTCCATTATACATAAAATAGGGAATTACTTTTCAATCACACTGCGTTTCCTGATGATAGATATTACATGAAACACCAACGAGCGGATTTTGATATTTAGTTGCCTTTATATTATTAGTGCAATTGTGTCCTTCGATGTGGTGTAATGGTTAACGAGCTAGGTCAATTACGACTGAATAGCGACTTCTATCCACCCTGATTACCCTATACTTTCGGACACATCTAATTAAATGATGAAAATATTTTTATTATTTTCATTTTTTTAAGCTGAAATAAGTGATTGATTCTAACAACACAAAAGTTATATTTTTTTTATTTTCATTGACCGCAGGATCCTGGCCAGCAGTGTGTATGTGTGTGTGTGTGTGTGTGTGTGTGTGTGTGTGTGTGTGTGTGTGTGTGTGTGTGTGAGAGAGAGAGAGAGAGAGAGAAAGCGTCCGTCTTTTCTTATATATTATTCATAATTTCGGTATATAGGACGCAACATCAAATTATAGGACCAAAAATGCGCCTTATACACCGAAAATATGACATATGTCTAAAGTGAATGTGCCAGTAGTATAACATCGCAGAAATGGAAATCGATGAGTTGAGTTCAAATTTCAGGTTAGTCTGCTGCGTTCATTTTCGCACTAATATACTTGGAAAAGGTATGAATTTGCCTCTTCTCCCTCCAGTTATGGGTTAATAAACAGAATAGACTGGACTCTCTAAACTTGATTGACAATCAATTTAAGAGGAAAACTCTGAATTCACAATCGTGGATAAGGCAGAAGAAAGCACTCTACTATCTTTAAACACTATTTCCATTGTTCGGACTGTTGTCCGCATCTTTATTGCCATATTCACCTTCAACATCGGTCTCTATTTCTCAGATGAGGTATTGTAACTATTTACACTATATACATTGTTCAGACTGTTGTCCTCATCTTTATTGCCATATTCACCTTCAACATCTCTCTCTATTTCTCAGATGAGATATTGTAACTATTTACACTATTTATATTGTTCGGACTGTTGTCCTCATCTTTATTGCCATATTCACCTTCAACATCTGTCTCTATTTCTGAGATGAGGTATTGTAACTATTTACACTATTTACATTGTTCGGACTGTTGTCCTCATCTTTATTGCCATATTCACCTTCAACATCTGTCTCTATTTCTCAGATGAGGTATTGTACTATTTACACTATTTACATTGTTTGGACTGTTGTCCTCATCTTTATTGCCATATTCACCTTCAACATCTGTTTCTATTTCTGAGATGAGATATTGTAACTATTTACATTATTTACAATGTTCGGACTGTTGTCCTCATCTTTATTGCCATATTCACCTTCAACATCTGTCTCTATTTCTGAGATGAGGTATTGTAACTATTTACACTATTTACATTGTTCGGACTGTTGTCCTCATCTTTATTGCCATATTCACCTTCAACATCTGTCTCTATTTCTCAGATGAGGTATTGTAACTATTTACACTATTTACATTGTTCGGACTGTTGTCCTCATCTTTATTGCCATATTCACCTTCAACATCTGTCTCTATTTCTCAGATGAGGTATTGTAACTATTTACACTATTTACATTGTTCGGACTGTTGTCCTCATCTTTATTGCCATATTCACCTTCAACATCTGTCTCTTTTTCTCAGATGAGATATTTTAACTATTTACACTATTTACATTGTTCGGACTGTTGTCCTCATCTTTATTGCCATATTCACCTTCAACATCTGTCTCTATTTCTCAGATGAGGTATTGTAAATATTTACACTATTTACATTGTTCGGACTGTTGTCCTCATCTTTATTGCCATATTCACCTTCAACATCTGTCTCTATTTCGCAGATGAGGTATTGTAACTATTTACACTATTTCCATTGTTTGGACTGTTGTCCTCATCTTTATTGCCATATTCACCTTGAACATCTGTCTCTATTTCTCAGATGAGGTATTGTAACTATTTACACTATTTAAATTGTTCGGACTGTTGTCCTCATCTTTATTGCCATATTCACCTTCAACATCTCTCTCTATTTCTCAGATGAGGTATTGTAACTATTTACACTATTGACATTGTTCGGACTGTTGTCCTCATCTTTATTGCCATATTCACCTTCAACATCTGTCTCTATTTCTCAGATGAGATATTGTAACTATTTACACTATTTATATTGTTCGGACTATTGTCCTCATCTTTATTGCCATATTCACCTTCAACATCTCTCTCTATTTCTCAGATGAGGTATTGTAACTATTTACACTATTGACATTGTTCGGACTGTTGTCCTCATCTTTATTGCCATATTCACCTTCAACATCTGTCTCTATTTCTCAGATGAGATATTGTAACTATTTACACTATTTACATTGTTCGGACTGTTGTCCTCATCTTTATTGCCATATTCACCTTGAACATCTGTCTCTATTTCTCAGATGAGGTATTGTAACTATTTACACTATTTAAATTGTTCGGACTGTTGTCCTCATCTTTATTGCCATATTCACCTTCAACATCTCTCTCTATTTCTCAGATGAGGTATTGTAACTATTTACACTATTGACATTGTTCGGACTATTGTCCTCATCTTTATTGCCATATTCACCTTCAACATCTGTCTCTATTTCTCAGATGAGGTATTGTAACTATTTACACTATTTAAATTGTTCGGACTGTTGTCCTCATCTTTATTGCCATATTCACCTTCAACATCTGTCTCTATTTCTGAGATGAGGTATTGTAACTATTTACACTATTTAAATTGTTCGGACTGTTGTCCTCATCTTTATTGCCATATTCACCTTCAACATCTGTCTCTATTTCTAAGATGAGGAATTGTAACTATTTACACTATTTAAATTGTTCGGACTGTTGTCCTCATCTTTATTGCCATATTCACCTTCAACATCTGTCTCTATTTCTGAGATGAGGTATTGTAACTATTTACACTATTTAAATTGTTCGGACTGTTGTCCTCATCTTTATTGCCATATTCACCTTCAACATCTGTCTCTATTTCTGAGATGAGGTATTGTAACTATTTACACTATTTAAATTGTTCGGACTGTTGTCCTCATCTTTATTGCCATATTCACATTCAACATCTGTCTCTATTTCTGAGATGAGGTATTGTAACTATTTACACTATTTAAATTGTTCGGACTGTTGTCCTCATCTTTATTGCCATATTCACCTTCAACATCTGTCTCTATTTTTGAGATGAGGTATTGTAACTATTTACACTATTTAAATTGTTCGGACTGTTGTCCTCATCTTTATTGCCATATTCACCTTCAACATCTGTCTCTATTTCTGAGATGAGGTATTGTAACTATTTACACTATTTCAATTGTTCGGACTGTTGTCCTCATCTTTATTGCCATATTCACCTTCAACATCTGTCTCTATTTCTGAGATGAGGTATTGTAACTATTTACACTATTTAAATTGTTCGGACTGTTGTCCTCATCTTTATTGCCATATTCACCTTCAACATCTGTCTCTATTTCTCAGATGAGGTATTGTAACTATTCACACTATTTACATTGTTCGGACTGTTGTCCTCATCTTTATTGCCATATTCACCTTCAACATCTGTCTCTATTTCTCAGATGAGGTATTGTAACTATTCACACTATTTACATTGTTCGGACTGTTGTCCTCATCTTTATTGCCATATTCACCTTCAACATCTGTCTCTATTTCTCAGATGAGGTATTGTAACTATTTACACTATTTAAATTGTTCGGACTGTTGTCCTCTTCTTTATTGCCATATTCACCTTCAACATCTGTCTCTATTTCTGAGATGAGGTATTGTAACTATTTACTCTATTTAAATTGTTCGGACTGTTGTCCTCATCTTTATTGCCATATTCACCTTCAACATCTGTCTCTATTTCTGAGATGAGGTATTGTAACTATTTACACTATTTAAATTGTTCGGACTGTTGTCCTCATCTTTATTGCCATATTCACCTTCAACATCTGTCTCTATTTCTGAGATGAGGTATTGTAACTATTTACACTATTTAAATTGTTCGGACTGTTGTCCTCATCTTTATTGCCATATTCACCTTCAACATCTGTCTCTATTTCTCAGATGAGGTATTGTAACTATTCACACTATTTACATTGTTCGGACTGTTGTCCTCATCTTTATTGCCATATTCACCTTCAACATCTGTCTCTATTTCTCAGATGAGGAATTGTAACTATTCACACTATTTACATTGTTCGGACTGTTGTCCTCATCTTTATTGCCATATTCACCTTCAACATCTGTCTCTATTTCTCAGATGAGGTATTGTAACTATTTACACTATTTACATTGTTTGGACTGTTGTCCTCATCTTTATTGCCATATTCACCTTCCACATCTGTCTCTATTTCTCAGATGAGGTATTGTAACTATTTACACTATTTACATTGTTCGGACTGTTGTCCTCTTCTTTACTGCCATATTCACCTTCAACATCTGTCTCTATTTATGAGATGAGGTATTGTAACTATTTACACTATTTACATTGTTCGGACTGTTGTCCTCATCTTTATTGCCATATTCACCTTCAACATCTGTCTCTATTTCTCAGATGAGGTATTGTAACTATTTACACTATTTAAATTGTTCGGACTGTTGTCCTCTTCTTTATTGCCATATTCACCTTCAACATCTGTCTCTATTTCTGAGATGAGGTATTGTAACTATTTACTCTATTTAAATTGTTCGGACTGTTGTCCTCATCTTTATTGCCATATTCACCTTCAACATCTGTCTCTATTTCTGAGATGAGGTATTGTAACTATTTACACTATTTAAATTGTTCGGACTGTTGTCCTCATCTTTATTGCCATATTCACCTTCAACATCTGTCTCTATTTCTGAGATGAGGTATTGTAACTATTTACACTATTTAAATTGTTCGGACTGTTGTCCTCATCTTTATTGCCATATTCACCTTCAACATCTGTCTCTATTTCTCAGATGAGGTATTGTAACTATTCACACTATTTACATTGTTCGGACTGTTGTCCTCATCTTTATTGCCATATTCACCTTCAACATCTGTCTCTATTTCTCAGATGAGGTATTGTAACTATTCACACTATTTACATTGTTCGGACTGTTGTCCTCATCTTTATTGCCATATTCACCTTCAACATCTGTCTCTATTTCTCAGATGAGGTATTGTAACTATTTACACTATTTACATTGTTTGGACTGTTGTCCTCATCTTTATTGCCATATTCACCTTCCACATCTGTCTCTATTTCTCAGATGAGGTATTGTAACTATTTACACTATTTACATTATTCGGACTGTTGTCCTCTTCTTTATTGCCATATTCACCTTCAACATCTGTCTCTATTTCTGAGATGAGGTATTGTAACTATTTACTCTATTTAAATTGTTCGGACTGTTGTCCTCATCTTTATTGCCATATTAACCTTCAACATCTGTCTCTATTTCTGAGATGAGGTATTGTAACTATTTACACTATTTACATTGTTCGGACTGTTGTCCTCATCTTTATTGCCATATTCACATTCAACATCTGTCTCTATTTCTCAGATGAGGTATTGTAACTATTTACACTATTTAAATTGTTCGGACTGTTGTCCTCTTCTTTATTGCCATATTCACCTTCAACATCTGTCTCTATTTCTGAGATGAGGTATTGTAACTATTTACTCTATTTAAATTGTTCGGACTGTTGTCCTCATCTTTATTGCCATATTCACCTTCAACATCTGTCTCTATTTCTCAGATGAGGTATTGTAACTATTTACACTATTTAAATTGTTCGGACTGTTGTCCTCATCTTTATTGCCATATTCACCTTCAACATCTGTCTCTATTTCTGAGATGAGGTATTGTAACTATTTACTCTATTTAAATTGTTCGGACTGTTGTCCTCATCTTTATTGCCATATTCACCTTCAAAATCTGTCTCTATTTCTGAGATGAGGTATTGTAACTATTTACACTATTTAAATTGTTCGGACTGTTGTCCTCATCTTTATTGCCATATTCACCTTCAACATCTGTCTCTATTTCCGAGATGAGGTATTGTAACTATTTACACTATTTACATTGTTCGGACTGTTGTCCTCATCTTTATTGCCATATTCACCTTCAACATCTGTCTCTATTTCTGAGATGAGGTATTGTAACTATTTACACTATTTACATTGTTCGGACTGTTGTCCTCATCTTTATTGCCATATTCACCTTCAACATCTGTCTCTATTTCTGAGATGAGGTATTGTAACTATTTACACTATTTAAATTGTTCGGACTGTTGTCCTCATCTTTATTGCCATATTCACCTTCAACATCTGTGTCTATTTCTGAGATGAGGTATTGTAACTATTTACACTATTTACATTGTTCGGACTGTTGTCCTCATCTTTATTGCCATATTCACCTTCAACATCTGTCTCTATTTCTGAGATGAGGTATTGTAACTATTTACACTATTTAAATTGTTCGGACTGTTGTCCTCATCTTTATTGCCATATTCACCTTCAACATCTGTCTCTATTTCTGAGATGAGGTATTGTAACTATTTACACTATTTACATTGTTCGGACTGTTGTCCTCATCTTTATTGCCATATTCACCTTCAACATCTGTCTCTATTTCTGAGATGAGGTATTGTAACTATTTGCACTATTTACATTGTTCGGACTGTTGTCCTCATCTTTATTGCCATATTCACCTTCAACATCTGTCTCTATTTCTGAGATGAGGTATTGTAACTATTTACACTATTTAAATTGTTCGGACTGTTGTCCTCATCTTTATTGCCATATTCACCTTCAACATCTGTCTCTATTTCTGAGATGAGGTATTGTAACTATTTACACTATTTAAATTGTTCGGACTGTTGTCCTCATCTTTATTGCCATATTCACCTTCAACATCTGTCTCTATTTCTGAGATGAGGTATTGTAACTATTTACACTATTTAAATTGTTCGGACTGTTGTCCTCATCTTTATTGCCATATTCACCTTCAACATCTGTCTCTATTTCTCAGATGAGGTATTGTAACTATTTACACTATTTAAATTGTTCGGACTGTTGTCCTCATCTTTATTGCCATATTCACCTTCAACATCTGTCTCTATTTCTGAGATGAGGTATTGTAACTATTTACACTATTTAAATTGTTCGGACTGTTGTCCTCATCTTTATTGCCATATTCACCTTCAACATCTGTCTCTATTTCTCAGATGAGGTATTGTAACTATTTACACTATTTAAATTGTTCGGACTGTTGTCCTCATCTTTGTTGCCATATTCACCTTCAACATCTGTCTCTATTTCTCAGATGAGGTATTGTAACTATTTACACTATTTAAATTGTTCGGACTGTTGTCCTCATCTTTATTGCCATATTCACCTTCAACATCTGTCTCTATTTCTGAGATGAGGTATTGTAACTATTTACACTATTTAAATTGTTCGGACTGTTCTCCTCATCTTTATTGCCATATTCACCTTCAACATCTGTCTCTATTCCTCAGATGAGGTATTGTAACTATTTACACTATTTACATTGTTCGGACTGTTGTCCTCATCTTTATTGCCATATTCACCTTCAACATCTGTCTCTGTTTCTGAGATGAGGTATTGTAACTATTTACACTATTTAAATTGTTCGGACTGTTGTCCTCATCTTTGTTGCCATATTCACCTTCAACATCTGTCTCTATTTCTCTGATGAGGTATTGTAACTATTCACACTATTTACATTGTTCGGACTGTTGTCCTCATCTTTATTGCCATATTCACCTTCAACATCTGTCTCTGTTTCTGAGATGAGGTATTGTAACTATTTACACTATTTAAATTGTTCGGACTGTTGTCCTCATCTTTATTGCCATATTCACCTTCAACATCTGTCTCTATTTCTCAGATGAGGTATTGTAACTATTTACACTATTTAAATTGTTCGGACTGTTGTCCTCATCTTTGTTGCCATATTCACCTTCAACATCTGTCTCTATTTCTCAAATGAGGTATTGTAACTATTCACACTATTTACATTGTTCGGACTGTTGTCCTCATCTTTATTGCCATATTCACCTTCAACATCTGTCTCTATTTCTGAGATGAGGTATTGTAACTATTTACACTATTTAAATTGTTCGGACTGTTCTCCTCATCTTTATTGCCATATTCACCTTCAACATCTGTCTCTATTTCTCAGATGAGGTATTGTAACTATTTACACTATTTACATTGTTCGGACTGTTGTCCTCATCTTTATTGCCATATTCACCTTCAACATCTGTCTCTGTTTCTGAGATGAGGTATTGTAACTATTTACACTATTTAAATTGTTCGGACTGTTGTCCTCATCTTTGTTGCCATATTCACCTTCAACATCTGTCTCTATTTCTCAGATGAGGTATTGTAACTATTCACACTATTTACATTGTTCGGACTGTTGTCCTCATCTTTATTGCCATATTCACCTTCAACATCTGTCTCTGTTTCTGAGATGAGGTATTGTAACTATTTACACTATTTAAATTGTTCGGACTGTTGTCCTCATCTTTATTGCCATATTCACCTTCAACATCTGTCTCTATTTCTCAGATGAGGTATTGTAACTATTTACACTATTTAAATTGTTCGGACTGTTGTCCTCATCTTTGTTGCCATATTCACCTTCAACATCTGTCTCTATTTCTCAAATGAGGTATTGTAACTATTCACACTATTTACATTGTTCGGACTGTTGTCCTCATCTTTATTGCCATATTCACCTTCAACATCTGTCTCTATTTCTGAGATGAGGTATTGTAACTATTTACACTATTTAAATTGTTCGGACTGTTCTCCTCATCTTTATTGCCATATTCACCTTCAACATCTGTCTCTATTTCTCAGATGAGGTATTGTAACTATTTACACTATTTACATTGTTCGGACTGTTGTCCTCATCTTTATTGCCATATTCACCTTCAACATCTGTCTCTGTTTCTGAGATGAGGTATTGTAACTATTTACACTATTTAAATTGTTCGGACTGTTGTCCTCATCTTTGTTGCCATATTCACCTTCAACATCTGTCTCTATTTCTCAGATGAGGTATTGTAACTATTCACACTATTTACATTGTTCGGACTGTTGTCCTCATCTTTATTGCCATATTCACCTTCAACATCTGTCTCTGTTTCTGAGATGAGGTATTGTAACTATTTACACTATTTAAATTGTTCGGACTGTTGTCCTCATCTTTATTGCCATATTCACCTTCAACATCTGTCTCTATTTCTCAGATGAGGCATTGTAACTATTTACACTATTTACATTGTTCGGACTGTTGTCCTCATCTTTATTGCCATATTCACCTTCAACATCTGTCTCTATTTCTGAGATGAGGTATTGTATCTATTTACACTATTTAAATTGTCCGGACTGTTGTCCTCATCTTTATTGCCATATTCACCTTCAACATCTGTCTCTATTTCTGAGATGAGGTATTGTAACTATTTACAGTATTTAAATTGTTCGGACTGTTGTCCTCATCTTTATTGCCATATTCACCTTCAACATCTGTCTCTATTTCTCAGATGAAGTATTGTAACTATTTACACTATTTACATTGTTCGGACTGTTGTCCTCATCTTTATTGCCATATTCACCTTCAACATCTGTCTCTATTTCTCAGATGAGGTATTGTAACTATTTACACTATTTACATTGTTCGGACTGTTGTCCTCATCTTTATTGCCATATTCACCTTCAACATCTGTCTCTATTTCTGAGATGAGGTATTGTAACTATTTACACTATTTAAATTGTTCGGACTGTTGTCCTCATCTTTATTGCCATATTCACCTTCAACATCTGTGTCTATTTCTGAGATGAGGTATTGTAACTATTTACACTATTTACATTGTTCGGACTGTTGTCCTCATCTTTATTGCCATATTCACCTTCAACATCTGTCTCTATTTCTGAGATGAGGTATTGTAACTATTTACACTATTTAAATTGTTCGGACTGTTGTCCTCATCTTTATTGCCATATTCACCTTCAACATCTGTCTCTATTTCTGAGATGAGGTATTGTAACTATTTACACTATTTACATTGTTCGGACTGTTGTCCTCATCTTTATTGCCATATTCACCTTCAACATCTGTCTCTATTTCTGAGATGAGGTATTGTAACTATTTGCACTATTTACATTGTTCGGACTGTTGTCCTCATCTTTATTGCCATATTCACCTTCAACATCTGTCTCTATTTCTGAGATGAGGTATTGTAACTATTTACACTATTTAAATTGTTCGGACTGTTGTCCTCATCTTTATTGCCATATTCACCTTCAACATCTGTCTCTATTTCTCAGATGAGGTATTGTAACTATTTACACTATTTAAATTGTTCGGACTGTTGTCCTCATCTTTATTGCCATATTCACCTTCAACATCTGTCTCTATTTCTGAGATGAGGTATTGTAACTATTTACACTATTTAAATTGTTCGGACTGTTGTCCTCATCTTTATTGCCATATTCACCTTCAACATCTGTCTCTATTTCTCAGATGAGGTATTGTAACTATTTACACTATTTAAATTGTTCGGACTGTTGTCCTCATCTTTATTGCCATATTCACCTTCAACATCTGTCTCTATTTCTGAGATGAGGTATTGTAACTATTTACACTATTTAAATTGTTCGGACTGTTGTCCTCATCTTTATTGCCATATTCACCTTCAACATCTGTCTCTATTTCTCAGATGAGGTATTGTAACTATTTACACTATTTAAATTGTTCGGACTGTTGTCCTCATCTTTGTTGCCATATTCACCTTCAACATCTGTCTCTATTTCTCAGATGAGGTATTGTAACTATTTACACTATTTAAATTGTTCGGACTGTTGTCCTCATCTTTATTGCCATATTCACCTTCAACATCTGTCTCTATTTCTGAGATGAGGTATTGTAACTATTTACACTATTTAAATTGTTCGGACTGTTCTCCTCATCTTTATTGCCATATTCACCTTCAACATCTGTCTCTATTTCTCAGATGAGGTATTGTAACTATTTACACTATTTACATTGTTCGGACTGTTGTCCTCATCTTTATTGCCATATTCACCTTCAACATCTGTCTCTGTTTCTGAGATGAGGTATTGTAACTATTTACACTATTTAAATTGTTCGGACTGTTGTCCTCATCTTTGTTGCCATATTCACCTTCAACATCTGTCTCTATTTCTCAGATGAGGTATTGTAACTATTCACACTATTTACATTGTTCGGACTGTTGTCCTCATCTTTATTGCCATATTCACCTTCAACATCTGTCTCTGTTTCTGAGATGAGGTATTGTAACTATTTACACTATTTAAATTGTTCGGACTGTTGTCCTCATCTTTATTGCCATATTCACCTTCAACATCTGTCTCTATTTCTCAGATGAGGTATTGTAACTATTTACACTATTTAAATTGTTCGGACTGTTGTCCTCATCTTTGTTGCCATATTCACCTTCAACATCTGTCTCTATTTCTCAAATGAGGTATTGTAACTATTCACACTATTTACATTGTTCGGACTGTTGTCCTCATCTTTATTGCCATATTCACCTTCAACATCTGTCTCTATTTCTGAGATGAGGTATTGTAACTATTTACACTATTTAAATTGTTCGGACTGTTCTCCTCATCTTTATTGCCATATTCACCTTCAACATCTGTCTCTATTTCTCAGATGAGGTATTGTAACTATTTACACTATTTACATTGTTCGGACTGTTGTCCTCATCTTTATTGCCATATTCACCTTCAACATCTGTCTCTGTTTCTGAGATGAGGTATTGTAACTATTTACACTATTTAAATTGTTCGGACTGTTGTCCTCATCTTTGTTGCCATATTCACCTTCAACATCTGTCTCTATTTCTCAGATGAGGTATTGTAACTATTCACACTATTTACATTGTTCGGACTGTTGTCCTCATCTTTATTGCCATATTCACCTTCAACATCTGTCTCTGTTTCTGAGATGAGGTATTGTAACTATTTACACTATTTAAATTGTTCGGACTGTTGTCCTCATCTTTATTGCCATATTCACCTTCAACATCTGTCTCTATTTCTGAGATGAGGTATTGTAACTATTTACACTATTTAAATTGTTCGGACTGTTCTCCTCATCTTTATTGCCATATTCACCTTCAACATCTGTCTCTATTTCTCAGATGAAGTATTGTAACTATTTATACTATTTACATTGTTCGGACTGTTGTCCTCATCTTTATTGCCATATTCACCTTCAACATCTGGCTCTATTTCTGAGATGAGGTATTGTAACTATTTACACTATTTACATTGTTCGGACTGTTGTCCTCATCTTTATTGCCATATTCACCTTCAACATCTGTCTCTATTTCTGAGATGAGGTATTGTAACTATTTACACTATTTAAATTGTTCGGACTGTTGTCCTCATCTTTATTGCCATATTCACCTTAAACATCTGTCTCTATTTCTGAGATGAGGTATTGTAACTATTTACACTATTTACATTGTTCGGACTGTTGTCCTTATCTTTATTGCCATATTCACCTTCAACATCTGTCTCTATTTCTGAGATGAGGTATTGTAACTATTTGCACTATTTACATTGTTCGGACTGTTGTCCTCATCTTTATTGCCATATTCACCTTCAACATCTGTCTCTATTTCTGAGATGAGGTATTGTAACTATTTACACTATTTAAATTGTTCGGACTGTTGTCCTCATCTTTATTGCCATATTCACCTTCAACATCTGTCTCTATTTCTCAGATGAGGCATTGTAACTATTTACACTATTTACATTGTTCGGACTGTTGTCCTCATCTTTATTGCCATATTCACCTTCAACATCTGTCTCTATTTCTGAGATGAGGTATTGTATCTATTTACACTATTTAAATTGTCCGGACTGTTGTCCTCATCTTTATTGCCATATTCACCTTCAACATCTGTCTCTATTTCTGAGATGAGGTATTGTAACTATTTACACTATTTAAATTGTTCGGACTGTTGTCCTCATCTTTATTGCCATATTCACCTTCAACATCTGTCTCTATTTCTCAGATGAAGTATTGTAACTATTTACACTATTTACATTGTTCGGACTGTTGTCCTCATCTTTATTGCCATATTCACCTTCAACATCTGTCTCTATTTCTGAGATGAGGTATTGTAACTATTTACACTATTTACATTGTTCGGACTGTTGTCCTCATCTTTATTGCCATATTCACCTTCAACATCTGTCTCTATTTCTGAGATGAGGTATTGTAACTATTTACACTATTTAAATTGTTCGGACTGTTGTCCTCATCTTTATTGCCATATTCACCTTCAACATCTGTCTCTATTTCTGAGATGAGGTATTGTAACTATTTACACTATTTAAATTGTTCGGACTGTTGTCCTCATCTTTATTGCCATATTCACCTTCAACATCTGTCTCTATTTCTCAGATGAAGTATTGTAACTATTTACACTATTTACATTGTTCGGACTGTTGTCCTCATCTTTATTGCCATATTCACCTTCAACATCTGTCTCTATTTCTGAGATGAGGTATTGTAACTATTTACACTATTTACATTGTTCGGACTGTTGTCCTCATCTTTATTGCCATATTAACCTTCAACATCTGTCTCTATTTCTGAGATGAGGTATTGTAACTATTTACACTATGTAAATTGTTCGGACTGTTGTCCTCATCTTTATTGCCATATTCACCTTCAACATCTCTCTCTATTTCTGAGATGAGGTATTGTAACTATTTACACTATTTACATTGTTCGGACTGTTGTCCTCATCTTTATTGCCATATTCACCTTCAACATCTGTCTCTATTTCTGAGATGAGGTATTGTAACTATTTACACTATTTATATTGTTCGGGCTGTTGTCCTCATCTTTATTGCCATATTCACCTTCAACATCTGCCTCTATTTCTGAGATGAGATATTAACACGAATCGAACAATTAAGATGAGCACAACAGTCCGAACAATGTAAATAGTGTAAATAGTTACAATATTTAGTAACGCTCTACCTTGAGTGGATCTTGGGGCTTAAAAAATAAACAAGAAGCCGTTACTATTAATTTATAAGGAGAGCAATTTTGAGATTTTCCAGACCGGCAGAAAAACATTCTTCCTTATCTCCATGTCAAAGGTTAAAGTTCATTATCTACTATGACTGATGTGGAACATTTGAAATTCGACAATATGTTTGACTGCCTAGCCTCAAGCATCTTGTTGACGGATGTATAAAATAAATCGAGAGTAAACATAGATATTTACAGAAACACTTCAAAGCTACATTGGGTTTGGTGCTAAAAGCCCGAGTTTAGTCAGCGGAGAAGAAGCAACGTGGCGTCTCTCCCGTCGTCTCTATTCCGGCTTCTCTGCAGAACAAATGTCGGACATTATTTTCTTCTTCTATTCCCCACCCGTAAAATCGAAAATCGGTTAGCGAAAAACACGCATTTATATATGTTTTATCGGAAAAGCAAAGTAGCGCTAAGCAAAATTTCGTAAAGCAGGGGGAAGGCTGTTAGGCTTCAGATACTTTATACCACAACACATTTTTCAATCAGTCAATCCCAATCAAGGCAATAAAGCCACTAACGAACCCGAGGTTACTGTTTATGAAGGAATAAAAAAAAAGAGAAACATTACTTAGGAGCGTGAAAATAGAAAAAGAGAAAACAAGAAGACAATAGATAACGATTGACATTACGTCTAAATTGGTGAACCTAAAAGTCTAATGAAAAACATGGAGCCAGAAGAATGTTCCACAAGTGAGAAGTGCGAGAGAAGAAACTGTCAGCATAGAACTTACGGTTCCATCTAGACAAATCAACTGTGAATTAATGAGACATTGCCGCCAATCTCATACACTCCAAACAATGTAAATAGTGTAAATAATTACAATACCTCATCTCAGAAATAGAGACATATATAGAAAAAGGCCGAAGCGTGCAACGGCTGAAACGCCCTGAATATGGAAACAAATATGAGGAAAACAGGCAAAAGAATGTAAATAATGTAAATAATTACAGATGAGGAAAAGAGGCCAAACAATGTAAATAGTGTAAATAATTACAAAACCTCATCTCAGAAATAGAGACATTTATAGAAGAAGGCCGGAGCGTGCAACGGCTGAAACGTCCGGAATAAGGCAACAAAGATGAGGAAAACATGCCAAACAATTTAAATATTGTAAATAATTACAATACCTCATCTCAGAAATAGATATATATATATATACATGAAAGCCGTTGCGTATAACGGCGGAAACGTACTGAATATGGCAGCAAAGATAAGGAAAGCAGTCCAAACAATGTAAATAATGTAAATAATTACAATACCGCATCTTAGAAATAAATACAGATACAGAAGAAGGCCGGGGCGTATAATGGCTGAACCGTCCTGAATATGGCCACAAAAAATGAGGAAAACAGTCCAAACAATGTAAATAATTACAATACGTCATCTCAGGAATAGAGACAGGTATGGAAGAAGGCCGGAGCGTGCAACGGCTGAAACGTCCTGAATATGGCAACAATGATTCGCTAAACAGTCCAAACAATGTAAATTGTGTAAATATTTGCAATACCTCATTTCAGAAATAGGTACAGATATAGAAGAAGGCCGGAGCTTGCAACGGCTGAAACGTTCTGAATATGGCAATAAATTACAATACCTCATCTCAGACATATAGATAGATATTGTCTGTTGCGCGATTGATTTGTTTTTTTTTTACGTTTTATCAACATTTTATAAGTTATTTAAAGCCAGAAAATATTTTAGATTTTATGAAATCTTTGGAGATAATAATGATTTACTGATGCAAGTCTTAGTAATTAACGCATAGCTGGAGGGAGAAGAGAGGGATTCACACCTTTCTCAAGGGTATTTGCGCGTAAATGAATATAACCAACCCGCCTGGGATTTGGGGATGTCCAATTGTGAGCCCGTTATCCATTACAACTGCCACGTATCCTACCTATAACATTTGATATTTCCAAGCTTTCACTAATCAAGGTTCTGACTAGTGTCGACGTTGCTTAACTTTAGTGATCGTAAAAGAACTAGTATCTCAACATGACAATATCGTCAGCCTTTACTTCGTCTATGTTTTTCTTAATATAAATATATCATAAATATATATATATGCTTGGCAAAATTATGAAAGATTTTCTTTTCTATGCGAGCCATGTTGAATTTAAAGTCGGGCCGAGAGGCGTACTCATATCTATGCCGTCAATTTGTTTTAATGTTGCCGTAATGATTACTTCAGTCGTGCACGATGGAAGTTGGAATTTTTTATGTGGATGTGCATTACACTTTCTTAAGTTATTACTTATCGATAAACACATACACAAGCATCGCATTTGGATCCATTATAGTGAAAATGTAAATGAATATTGTATTAACTCGACTCTTACCTTTCTATGAAAAACAACTTCTAACGAGCCAATTTGGCTTTCGTTCTGGTTAGGAGTGGAATTAGGACATATCCTTCAAACAACTCCAGGACGCAGCATAACGAACCGATGAAGACATCGAGAAAGTATAAAAATATATTTTTATAGTAAAAATCCCAGCAATATATTTTCATAGTTAAAAATAGCAGTAATACATTTTGGAAAAAAAGAAATTTCCAGTAATACATTTTTTGTAAAAGAAATTACTAATGCTCTCAAGAAAATTAAATTTCGGCATTAAATGACCCATAAGGATGTTGATATGCCGAACAAACAAATTAACTTAGTAGTTCTGAAAACTTCCCGTCCCGACTAATTTTCGAAAATCTGAACTGCCTATTTTGTTACATTAGCTGTAAAGAGCGCGTCTGATCCTATCAAAATCTGCTCTTTACCAAATATTCCAAGAAATACGGCTCGCGTTCTAAATCCATCATTAATTCCACGTTAACATATATTTAAAGTTTAAATTAATTTGCATGATTCTCTGCGTCTTTCATATGATTTTTATACTTAATTTCATCCTATGTAAGGCTCGAGAAGCACTCAAAGTAAAGACGAGGAGGCTAGTAAAAAGTGAACATTATGATAAGGAAGATAACAATTGACTTTTGACTTGAAAAGGTGGAGAATATTGTGTTCAGAAAACACCCACAGGGGAGTCTATCCGATAAAGTAACAGTTCTTGGAGGAAAAGATGTTTGGGTGATACGTTCATTTAAAACATGGCAGAAATGAGGGTGACTCGATTCCGTGGAAGTGGCATGGCGTATAGGAACCATAACTATTGCTGAATAATAGAACTTATTAGCAGGCAGTTAGCAGGTAATTATTAGCAGGTAATTATTAACAGGTAATTATTAACAGGTAATTATTAGCGGGTAATTCGCAGGTAATTATTAGCAGGTAATTATTAGCATACAATTAACAGGAATTTATTAGCGTGAAATTAGCAGGTAATTATTAACAGGTAATTATGAGCAGACACTTAGCAGGTAATTATTAGCATAAAATAACAGGAAATTATTAACAGGTAATTATTAACAGGCAGTTAGCAGGTAATTATTAGCACGAAATTAGCATGTAATTATTAGCAAGTAATTATTAGCAGGCAATTAGCAGGTAATTATTAGCAGGCAACTATTAACGGGTAAATATTATTAGTTAATTATTAGCAGGTAATTCTGGGCAGGTAATTATTGCAATCTTAGTTATGATATAATAGCAATTCGTATTAAATTAAAACAGCTCAAGAACGAAATTATTACACTTTCAAATCTGGTCGGTGCGATAACAGACTAGCAGTTCTCAAAACTTTTTATTGCATTAGCTTAAAATTATTCCCCATGTTTCCGATATCCCGATAGACGAACTAAATCGATCTATTCTTCTCAATTCGCAATTAAATCTATAACTACAATAAGATCACTAATGTATTGTCTAAATTATTCAGTTTGAAACACTGGTTCTCGTACGATCATCGAAGTTAAGCAACGTCAAACCTGGTTAGTACTTAGCGGGATGGCAGCTTGGGAATATCAGGCGCCGTAAGTTTGCATGTGCGAGCGGATGTAAATGTTTAAGGGCTTGGGTTTGGTAATCGGAGAGTCGAGTTCCATTTCCAGTCAGGTTCGTTATATTAAACTTACGCGCAAATGACACTGGGAAAGGCATGAATCCACATCTTCCCCCTAGCTATGGATTAAATACTAGGACCTATCAATAAATCATTATATGCCCAAAATTCTTACAATCTAAAAATGTTTTATTAAGAGATGGTCTCGCGCTTCCCAAAACCTCCAATATCCCTATCAGGGCCCTTGGTGTCGGATGCAGTTTATCGTCATACCCAGACTACTGAATGGTTGACGAAAACAGTTTGTACAGTAAAACTTAACCTTTTCGACTAATTCAGATGTGCAGAGCGTTCAGTGAGTATTAAACTCATTTCTTCTTCTCTGTGTTGTGTCCCTT
>OZ038518.1:67870321-67907821 GCA_964036315.1 Acanthosepion esculentum | reverse complement strand
GTTTTGATTGATTCGTTTTCTACAGCTTAACCATTTGCTGGTTATTTAAAGGCAAAACTTTTTTTAGATTGTAATATTTTTTGGTGGGGAGTGGGGAGATAATGACAATTTTCTCACAGATGAAGAAGGGACTCAAAGCGAAATAAATGTGGTTATGCAGAAGGATGCTGAGAATGCCATGGACTGAAAATGTGTGCAATGAAGAAGTTTTAGAGAAAATGGAAACAAAATGATCACTTATACTTAAGATTAGAAAGCAATAATTGAAATTTCAATGTTACATAATAAAGAAAGAGGGCTTGGAAAATTTGACACTCACTGGACATAAAGTTAAGAGAGCCAGAGGAAAGCAACGCACATCCTACGTGGCAAGCTTGAGTGAATGGATGGCAGAGCAGGGTTTGGGGGAGATGGCAAACAAAAATAAAAGCTACAAAAGATAGGAAATTGTGGAGAGTCATGGTCGCCAACGCTCTGAAACGACTCATCGCAGAAGAAGAAGAAGAATGGTTTAGTGATACAAGTCATACTAATTAACCCATAGCTGGGGGAGAAGAGGTAGAATCATATCTTTCCCAAGACTGTTTGCGCGTAAGTGAATATAACAATTATAGCACATTTCTTTCATCCTTTAGCATCAATACACGGAAGGCTATTCGTGAGTATGAACGGATTTTGTTAAAAATTAGCAGACATAATGTCCGTAATTTATTCAGTCAGAGATGCCTAAAATAGAATTTTCTGCCTAAATACACACACACACACACACACACACACACACACACACACACACACACATATATATATATATATATATATATATATATATATATATACATGTACACGGTCTTTCTGAAAAGTAACGGGGTTGGTGTCACAAACAATTTATTTCAATTCCAAACAACAAACTATATGGTTTCGCCTTCAAAGGAACCACTTTCGAGTTTAATGCACTTTCTTGTCCTTCTCTGCCATGCTTCTCTGCGCTGTTGGAAGCACTCTTCTTGGATGCCTATCAAATTTCATCGTTACGTCCACTTTATGGCCCCCACGCCTTCAAAAATGTGGCCCCTTGATGGTCCTCTTGAGCTTGAAGAGAAAAAAGTCGTCCACTTTATGGCCCCCACGCCTTCAAAAATGTGGCCCCTTGATGGTCCTCTTGAGCTTGAAGAGAAAAAAGTCACCCGGAGCAAGGGTAGGTGAATTGGGAGGTCGTTCCATTACGGGGATGTTCTTCTCAGCCAGGAACTGCCGCTTGCTCAGGGCGTCGTGAGCAAGCGCATCGTCGTGGTGGAGCAGGCACGATTTTTCCTACCACAAACCTCACATGTAAAAAAAAAAAAATCCAATGGTTGCAGAAAGCTAAGATTGCAGTTGTATACTCTCAATATACTACGTTAGAGAATAATACAATCCACTTATCTCTCTTTCGCTCGTAGCTCACGCTCAGTCTCATTACTTTTCAGACAGACCTCGTATTTATGATAAGATAAAGAACAAATAGGAAATGTTTATCTCTCTAACATGTTTATCTTTTATTAAAGCTTCGTCGGAGACTGAGATATGCAGAAAAAAAGAAGAAAGAAATTCTGGTATTTTTTACTTTTGTGCTGTTTGATTTTCATTGGTCAATTATGTATCACGTGCATTCGTCTCTTTTAAAGCAACGTTAGTATTACTTTCTGGCGTTCCGAATTCATGGCGAGACGACGCCGCCATCCGATGTTTCAAGAAATTAACGGATTCCAAGCTTACCCGAAAAAAAAAACGTAAACATTGCTGCATGTATGTAAGTGTATAAACATTCTAGTTTGTCTATGTGGACATCAGGTGATAATGTATAAAGTACCACTATATAAGGGACAAAATAAACAATGGTACAATCCAATTGAGCTATGTGCCTACCGACAAAAATACAGCAGACTGCTTCACAAAACCCCTGGCAAGGATCCGCCTAGTCTGCGTAAAGTCTAAACTATCAGGATGTAAAGTTTAAGTGGGGGGTGTTAAGGGATAAACCTTAACATCCTGAGTTATGTCCCTTAAATCTGGAACTCTCTCCTTAAGGAGTCATGTTCTTCCCTTTTTTCTGGTTATTACCCTTAAGTGAATAAACTCGATAAAACCTTTCTCCCGTGTGCGTTCCTTCCTTCACTGATACTACCGCCATATATACAAACATGTCACATGTAACAATTGCTGCATGTACGTAATTGTATAAACATTCTAGTTTGTCTATGTGGACATCAGGTGATAATGTATATTCGTAAGTGTGTGCGTGTGTATGTGTATGTGTACATCTAGTAGATATTATGTTGGTTTTTCGCATGTTGATTTGAGGACGTTTTTACGTACACACCGTTTGTTTTAGATAAACATACCTTAGATTCTTTGATAATGGATTCAATAACGGATGGCGATGAAATAAAATGTTTTGAAGTGTGCTTATGTTTGGTAATATAGTTATTATTAAACTCTCAAAGTACTTTCTCCTCAAAGAATTATGTTCGTTTTTTTAATTAGGCTATGATCAGCAATATCGAAGTGATGGCCAGTTTTGTTCCTGTGTATTACAAGAGAGTCTGAATGATTGTCTAAACGTAAATATTTTTGTATTCGTAGATACTGGCTTTTAGATCACGCGATGTCGCACATATATAAACTTTTTTACATTGTAATTTATTTGATAAATAGCGGTATTTGAATTAGTATTCAAATTATTTTTCTTCTTATTGATATCTCTGATAGGCTTGAAGATCCTAGTATTAGGGATAAGTAGAAAGAGTGTTAGAGGATAGGATTGTGAATTTTGTGTGTTTTTTGTTGGAACTGCTTTTTGCTTTATCTGTTGGATTCTGATCCATATTTGATCCCAATGCGTGTTTGTTGTGTGTGTAATTTTATTGATATCTGTACATACAATTTGCTATACGAGAAGGTCGTTGGTTGGTACTGATTTTGGAACCACTAATCAAGGTTGGGTCGGGTATCAGTGTTATTTAGATTTCAAGTATGAAACTGAAGCTAGCAGGTATCGATGCACTAAATTCCCGACAAAAAAAGGGATGCGGTTTCGATTCCTGTTGGAGGCACATTATTTTCTTTTTGACAAACACGTGTAACCACTAAAATAATGAAATGAGTAGCTATGATGGTGCACGGTAGGTGAGCTTGTAGGCATATATATATATATATATATATATATATATATATATATATATATATATATATATATGCCTATAAGCTCACATTTATACACACACACACACACACACACACATATATATATATATATATATATATATATGCTCTCGAAATAATTCGATTGGGCTCTCGGAGAGGAAGGGTGATTTTATAAACAGTGGTTGCTGCTGATGATGCAAGTCTCTTCTACTCGAATCGAGCTCTTCTAGCTACTGACGTCTTTCTCAGAGTAAAAACATTAAAATTTCTCTTCCGACGGTAGCTTGGAGGTAGAAACTCTGATAAATGATAAATGATAAATTATATTCGTGTTTTGAAGCATTTTATAAAACATACATATAACAAACTATTTCTAATTCTAACAGTTGAAATATAAGCCTTGAAAATGGCTAAATGTATAGCCGAAAGCGCTCGGATAAAAAGAACATTCGGACAGTTTTTATATAATTTATCATCTGAAAAGAAAAACATTATTAGATCGCACGAGAAATTATATAAAAAACTAAATAAATGCACTTTGTCTGTCGTTTTTAATGAAATGTGCATGAAAGAAGGATTGCTGCCTAAATACACAAATATATATATATATACATACATATGTTGTAATCAAATCCTATGTGTAGCACGGAAAGGGAGTAGTCTGACTGTTCACTTATAAGAGCTGAATTGTTGGACTCCCATAGGTCAAAGATAAGAGAATCCATCACACACACACACGTGTGTGTGTGCGTGTGTGTGTGCGTGTGTGTGTGTGCGTGTGCGCGTGTGTGTGTGTGTGCGTGTGTAAAATTGGATACCGAGGTGAACACCAAATGATGACAGTCCGTTTCATGCTTCAATGCAATCTTCAGGCCATTTGTCATATTTACATATGCTCTATCACTGATATTGAGCACTTTCACCTATAAATATAGCACACCTTAAAATTATATATAAATATGAGAGAGATATATTAAAGATATTTACTGCGTATTGGTGTTAGGTGTTAACCTTTAATAACTATATATTAATCTGTTTATAATTTTCATTCTCCATTGAGCACTATACTGTATGGTAACTTTGCCATATTTGTTTATATATATATATATATATATATATATATATATATATATATATATATATATATATATATATATATAAACAAATATATATATATATATATATATATATATAAACAAATATATATATATATATATATATATATATATATATATATATATATATATATATATATATATAATCCTTTCTGTGAACTTGTAGATAATTTTATTGACTTCTGTAGAACGCGATTAATTTCAATGGACACATCAATCAAATGATAGCAAGAAATAATATCTTTCTTTCCATCTCTTTATCGATATTTGGCATCTTAGTTAGATCGAAACGAAGACTTTCAAATCCATAATAAGTCAGTTGTGTTCTTATAAAATTCGCACTGTTTCCATTGTTGCTTAATAGCCAAAATAATTTATTATGAAATGGAGGTAAGGAAAAAAAAGCCGAATAAACACCGTTCCAGTGTCTTTATTTTATCATTTACATTCTTTTTTCTTTCTTTCTTTCTTTCTTTCTTTCTTTCTTTCTTTCTTTCTTTTCACTTTTTCTTTTTCTTTATAATTTTCTTTTCTTACTTCTATCTCTTCTCCTTTCATTTTATCATTTACATTCTTTTTTCTTTCTTTCTTTCTTTCTTTCTTTCTTTCTTTCTTTCTTTCTTTTCACTTTTTCTTTTTCTTTATAATTTTCTTTTCTTACTTCTATCTCTTCTCCTTTCATTTCCTTGCCTTTCTTTTTTTCTTTCTTTCTTTCTTTCTAAATTCATTTCCATTCATGATTTCCAGTGTCTTTATTTTATCATTTACATTCTTTTTTCTTTCTTTCTTTCTTTCTTTCTTTCTTTCTTTCTTTCTTTCTTTTCACTTTTTCTTTTTCTTTATAATTTTCTTTTCTTACTTCTATCTCTTCTCCTTTCATTTCCTTGCCTTTCTTTTTTTCTTTCTTTCTTTCTTTCTAAATTCATTTCCATTCATGATTTCCAGTGTCTTTATTTTATCATTTACATTCTTTTTTCTTTCTTTCTTTCTTTCTTTCTTTCTTTCTTTCTTTCTTTCTTTCTTTTCACTTTTTCTTTTTCTTTATAATTTTCTTTTCTTACTTCTATCTCTTCTCCTTTCATTTCCTTGCCTTTCTTTTTTTCTTTCTTTCTTTCTTTCTAAATTCATTTCCATTCATGATTTCCAGTGTCTTTATTTTATCATTTACATTCTTTTTTCTTTCTTTCTTTCTTTCTTTCTTTCTTTCTTTCTTTCTTTCTTTTCACTTTTTCTTTTTCTTTATAATTTTCTTTTCTTACTTCTATCTCTTCTCCTTTCATTTCCTTGCCTTTCTTTTTTTCTTTCTTTCTTTCTTTCTAAATTCATTTCCATTCATGATTTCCAGTGTCTTTATTTTATCATTTACATTCTTTTTTCTTTCTTTCTTTCTTTCTTTCTTTCTTTCTTTCTTTCTTTCTTTTCACTTTTTCTTTTTCTTTATAATTTTCTTTTCTTACTTCTATCTCTTCTCCTTTCATTTCCTTGCCTTTCTTTTTTTCTTTCTTTCTTTCTTTCTAAATTCATTTCCATTCATGATTTCCAGTGTCTTTATTTTATCATTTACATTCTTTTTTCTTTCTTTCTTTCTTTCTTTCTTTCTTTCTTTCTTTCTTTCTTTTCACTTTTTCTTTTTCTTTATAATTTTCTTTTCTTACTTCTATCTCTTCTCCTTTCATTTCCTTGCCTTTCTTTTTTTCTTTCTTTCTTTCTTTCTAAATTCATTTCCATTCATGATTTCCAGTGTCTTTATTTTATCATTTACATTCTTTTTTCTTTCTTTCTTTCTTTCTTTCTTTCTTTCTTTCTTTCTTTCTTTTCACTTTTTCTTTTTCTTTATAATTTTCTTTTCTTACTTCTATCTCTTCTCCTTTCATTTCCTTGCCTTTCTTTTTTTCTTTCTTTCTTTCTTTCTAAATTCATTTCCATTCATGATTTCCAGTGTCTTTATTTTATCATTTACATTCTTTTTTCTTTCTTTCTTTCTTTCTTTCTTTCTTTCTTTCTTTCTTTCTTTTCACTTTTTCTTTTTCTTTATAATTTTCTTTTCTTACTTCTATCTCTTCTCCTTTCATTTCCTTGCCTTTCTTTTTTTCTTTCTTTCTTTCTTTCTAAATTCATTTCCATTCATGATTTCCAGTGTCTTTATTTTATCATTTACATTCTTTTTTCTTTCTTTCTTTCTTTCTTTCTTTCTTTCTTTCTTTCTTTCTTTTCACTTTTTCTTTTTCTTTATAATTTTCTTTTCTTACTTCTATCTCTTCTCCTTTCATTTCCTTGCCTTTCTTTTTTTCTTTCTTTCTTTCTTTCTTTCTAAATTCATTTCCATTCATGATTTCCAGTGTCTTTATTTTATCATTTACATTCTTTTTTCTTTCTTTCTTTCTTTCTTTCTTTCTTTCTTTCTTTCTTTCTTTTCACTTTTTCTTTTTCTTTATAATTTTCTTTTCTTACTTCTATCTCTTCTCCTTTCATTTCCTTGCCTTTCTTTTTTTCTTTCTTTCTTTCTTTCTAAATTCATTTCCATTCATGATTTCCAGTGTCTTTATTTTATCATTTACATTCTTTTTTCTTTCTTTCTTTCTTTCTTTCTTTCTTTCTTTCTTTCTTTCTTTTCACTTTTTCTTTTTCTTTATAATTTTCTTTTCTTACTTCTATCTCTTCTCCTTTCATTTCCTTGCCTTTCTTTTTTTCTTTCTTTCTTTCTTTCTTTCTAAATTCATTTCCATTCATGATTTCCAGTGTCTTTATTTTATCATTTACATTCTTTTTTCTTTCTTTCTTTCTTTCTTTCTTTCTTTCTTTCTTTCTTTCTTTTCACTTTTTCTTTTTCTTTATAATTTTCTTTTCTTACTTCTATCTCTTCTCCTTTCATTTCCTTGCCTTTCTTTTTTTCTTTCTTTCTTTCTTTCTAAATTCATTTCCATTCATGATTTCCAGTGTCTTTATTTTATCATTTACATTCTTTTTTCTTTCTTTCTTTCTTTCTTTCTTTCTTTCTTTCTTTCTTTCTTTTCACTTTTTCTTTTTCTTTATAATTTTCTTTTCTTACTTCTATCTCTTCTCCTTTCATTTCCTTGCCTTTCTTTTTTTCTTTCTTTCTTTCTTTCTAAATTCATTTCCATTCATGATTTCCAGTGTCTTTATTTTATCATTTACATTCTTTTTTCTTTCTTTCTTTCTTTCTTTCTTTCTTTCTTTCTTTCTTTCTTTTCACTTTTTCTTTTTCTTTATAATTTTCTTTTCTTACTTCTATCTCTTCTCCTTTCATTTCCTTGCCTTTCTTTTTTTCTTTCTTTCTTTCTTTCTAAATTCATTTCCATTCATGATTTCCAGTGTCTTTATTTTATCATTTACATTCTTTTTTCTTTCTTTCTTTCTTTCTTTCTTTCTTTCTTTCTTTCTTTCTTTTCACTTTTTCTTTTTCTTTATAATTTTCTTTTCTTACTTCTATCTCTTCTCCTTTCATTTCCTTGCCTTTCTTTTTTTCTTTCTTTCTTTCTTTCTAAATTCATTTCCATTCATGATTTCCAGTGTCTTTATTTTATCATTTACATTCTTTTTTCTTTCTTTCTTTCTTTCTTTCTTTCTTTCTTTCTTTCTTTCTTTTCACTTTTTCTTTTTCTTTATAATTTTCTTTTCTTACTTCTATCTCTTCTCCTTTCATTTCCTTGCCTTTCTTTTTTTCTTTCTTTCTTTCTTTCTAAATTCATTTCCATTCATGATTTCCAGTGTCTTTATTTTATCATTTACATTCTTTTTTCTTTCTTTCTTTCTTTCTTTCTTTCTTTCTTTCTTTCTTTCTTTCTTTTCACTTTTTCTTTTTCTTTATAATTTTCTTTTCTTACTTCTATCTCTTCTCCTTTCATTTCCTTGCCTTTCTTTTTTTCTTTCTTTCTTTCTTTCTTTCTAAATTCATTTCCATTCATGATTTCCAGTGTCTTTATTTTATCATTTACATTCTTTTTTCTTTCTTTCTTTCTTTCTTTCTTTCTTTCTTTCTTTCTTTCTTTTCACTTTTTCTTTTTCTTTATAATTTTCTTTTCTTACTTCTATCTCTTCTCCTTTCATTTCCTTGCCTTTCTTTTTTTCTTTCTTTCTTTCTTTCTAAATTCATTTCCATTCATGATTTCCAGTGTCTTTATTTTATCATTTACATTCTTTTTTCTTTCTTTCTTTCTTTCTTTCTTTCTTTCTTTCTTTCTTTCTTTTCACTTTTTCTTTTTCTTTATAATTTTCTTTTCTTACTTCTATCTCTTCTCCTTTCATTTCCTTGCCTTTCTTTTTTTCTTTCTTTCTTTCTTCTTTCTTTCTTTCTTTCTTTCTTTCTTTCTTTCTTTCTTTCTTTCTTTCTTTCTTTCTTTCCCAACATTTGTTTTATTTCTAATCTTTCTTTTTATTTTGTGATCTTTCTTTCTTTCTCCCATTTCATATCATATAATATAATTTCTCTTGTACGCCTTTTGTACCTGCATGCTTTCATGATATCGTCGAAAGCTTGTGCAGAAACGAACACAGAGAACCGTTGCATATGGTGGTCCACAATGTCCTCAAACGGCCGTCCTCAGGTTTAGAATTCAGAGTTGTCTTTTGAATAGAGTAGTTTCCAAAGAAAGACTAAAGTGTGTCTTAAAATTTAACTCATAGCTAAAGGGAGACGAAGGTATAGAGATTCATAGCATTCTCTTGCGCATAAATGAGCATAATGTACACGACTGGAATTCGAACTCGACAATTTCCCATTCCGAGACACTACACCAGCCGCTCATCCTTTTGATTTAATATCTATTCTATTTTGTTGAACTTTCAGTTCATATCTGCCTCACGGTAATGATATCTATTGCTACCAATCAGTTGATCTCTCTGTAACTTATTTGTGGACACACACACACATACGCGAATATATATATATATATATATATATATATATATATATATATATATATATATATATATATATATATATATATATATATATATTGATGCATGTTTCATTAAATAATATAGGCAAGTCTTGTCTGTTTATTTTATGTAAATTCTTTTCAAAAATCTGTTTTGTGGGTGAATTAGTTTCATCCACAATACAGATTTTTTTTTACAGTGAACTAAAGAATATAAAACAAACAGTTAGCTTTCCAAACTATATAGTTGATGAACAAAAAAGATGCTTTCTTAGAAGTCTCAATACTAAGCAAATAGAACATAATACTGCTTCAACTAATCTCAAAAATTTAATCTCATATATCGTAATCAAATGCGTACAAATTATAAACAAGATGAAAATATACTAAATAAATTAGTAAATACCAATATATCTACAAAAGATCCTAGCAAAAAAATTAAGTTAATCATATACTACACTAAATCTAGTATATCCAACTCAATTATTCGCAATGATTCTTCTCCCTCGGTTAGCGATTTGCAAAAAAACCAACATAGTTTACAAATTCAAGTGCCCTTTGGGAGATTGTATCTCCAACGAATTAAATAATATTTATGTTGGTCACACTACAAACTCGCTTTCACGACACTCGACACTACATTTGAATGATAACACTAACATTTTTAGACATTTAAAACAACATACCTGCCCGTGTACACAATTCCGGAAAATCCTTGTTGACAACACAACTATACTTAAACATGAAAACAATAAACAAAAACTAAAAATCCTTGAAGCTATATACATAAAACAGTTGAAACTTAACCTGAACAAAATAAATTATGAAATTTCCACAAATATTCTTAAATGCCTATAATTGATAACAGAAGCCATTGATTTATACCAACGTCTTCCCATACTTAATACTTCTCATTTTCATTCTCGCGTGGTCATGTGTGATGTCATGTGTTGCGGTGCGATTTTCGTTTCCAACGTCTCATATGCACGAGTTTGTCGTTGCTTAGAAATCATCCATGTAAACAAAATCAGACTATCATTAGTGTTTCGTCCGCGTATTGTTTAATATATTGTAATGTAATTGTCATCTTTGGTAATGGCTTATGTAAGCCGAAAGCTTAGACAGGATTAAAAAATATGTATCAATATTGTGATTTTCTTTCTTCGTTTAATGATAATGTTATTAAGCTTATCAGACGATATGAAAAGAATTTACTTAAAATAAATAAACAAAACTTGTCTATATTATTTAAGGAAACATGCATCAATGAAAAAATGCTGCCTAAATACACACAGTATATATATATATATATATATATATATATATATATATATATATATATATATTTGTTAGAATTTAAGTATATATATTAGAACATTTGTTAGAATATATATATATATATATATATATATATATATATATATATATATATATATATATATATATATGTATGTATGTATATATGTAATTAATAATCAAACAAACTTAGAGGATGCGGGAGTTAAGTTCTACTATACCTCCTGCTTCCTCTAAATCTTACAGACGTGAACTTTATTCCACACAGAGGTTGAAAAGACAGATGACCACAGTCGTCGTCTGCCGAAATAGCCTGTTCTTCATATTTGGTAAAAGGATTTTTGATTATTAATTATATTGCTCTGTATAAATTAAATAAAATACATCGACCTATTTTTTGTGGATCAGTTCTAATATTTTCATATTACTAGAAACCACTTGGATTTGGATTATATACCAACGGATTTTTTTACCATACTATACAGGGTGTCCATAAAGTTCGGGTGCACTTCAAAGTTATAAATTTTTTAAAGTGCACACGAACTTTATGGACACCATATATATATATATATATATATATATATATATATATATATATATATATATATATATATATATATATAGTTATAGAAAGATATTTATTTATTTTTAATAATTCACGCATAATTAGAGATAAGGCTTGAATCTTAAGCGGTCCCATTTGAGAAATCTTGGAATATATATTGGTAGACATTCTGGTACCATTAATTTTATTATGAAATGCTACATAGAATCACATTTCATTTGAATTCATCAGTCTTGCTATCCCAGAAACATGTCTGTGTACCTGTTTGGTTAGCAGCGACTCACATAAATCAATGATATCATATATATATATATATATATATATATATATATATATATATATATATATATATATAGTTGCGTGGATTTGAGTTTGTGTCCCTGGATTTCATGCTTTTGCGATCATGATGATCGCAAAAGCGTGAAACCCAGGGTCACAAACTCATATCCACACAACTGAATATGTTAGCTCTATCACCGATAAGCGCTTTCCACTAAGTACTGCACAAAATTATATGCGTGTGTGTGTGTGTGTGTTTGTATTTTGGTAGCAGTCCTTCTTTTATGCACATTTTGTTATTTATGACTGACGAGGAATATATTTTAATTTTTATATTTAATTTTTCTTGTATCCTAATAAAATTATTTTTATTCTGCAAAACTGTTAGGGAAAAAAATTGTATGAAAGACTTATTTCTCGTCCGCCATATTTAACGAAACACACACAAACACACACACATATATATTTATGTAAGAATTTAAAAAATTTCGTGTGTGTGTATGTTTGTGTGTGCGTGTATGTGTATGAGGGGAGGGCGTGACGTAAATATTATTGCGACAAAGAATGGAATTGGCAAAGTGAGTTCCAATTTGGATCGAGTATTCTTCTCTTCACTTAGGTGTTATGTTCTTGGAATAAACATGAATTTATCCCTCGTTACACCACCCTTCCCATCACCAGGTGTTTTTGTTTTCTTTTAGCGGACTAGCAACCTCTATCGGTTAAATAATGACAAGCCTTACTAATTAACCCATAGATGGGGAGAAAGAGGTGGATTCATACCTTTCCCAAAAGTAGTTGCGCATAAGTGAATATAACGAACCCAACTGAAATTGGAACGCGGCTCTCCGATTAACGATTCCGAGCCATTATGCATTACACCACCCGCACATCCAAGCTGACTTCACCTAGTATTCCCAAGAGGTCACCCATCTAGGTACTGAACAAACTCGATGTTGCTTAACTTCTGTGATTGTACAGGATCCGATGTTTCAACGTGATACGGCCGTAAACGAAAAAAATTCCTGTTTGGCTTATGTAAAGATGCCTGCAGGAGAAGAGAGTGCGCTGTAAGATATTCGCTGTCAACAAGAAGCCTATACTGCAATCTCGTTACATAATCTCTCTTTCTCTCTTTAAATATATATATATATATATATATATATATATATAGAGAGAGAGAGAGAGAGAGACACACACAGAGAGAGAGAGACAGAGACAGAGAGAGTGACAGAGAAAGAGAGAGATTATTTGCTTTAATCCAATCGTTCCTATCGTGAAATGAAGGTCGTTTTGAACAGTCTCGCTTCCTGATCCTTTCATACTAACGCGGGTGTTCCCCAAGGCTCTATCCTGGGTCCTACGCTGTTTATGATCTTCATCAATGATTTTCCTGAGGATGTCATTATTTCTCAAGTAGGCATTTATGCAGATGACACTACCATTTACTCCTGTCTCAATAGCAAATCCATCAGAGCTGACAAAGTTAACCTGGCCATTGCTCTTGAAAAGGCCCTCCACTCAGTGGTTAACTGGGGCAGGAAATGGCTTGTAAATTTTAATGCCTTCAAAACAAAACTGCTCTCATTTAACCATCACAGAGAAAGTTTCCTGCCCGCCATCATCATGGCTGATGCTAGACGCATGGAGAGAAACACACTGCGCCTTCTTGGCCTCTTGTTTTCAAATGACTTGGAGTGGAATTGAATCAATAGCTGCATCAACTGCAAGGAAAGGTGCGTCACTGTTCGTGCCAGAAGGTTTTTCTTGTCAGAGTCGATCTTACACATTTATTAAATTACCATTCGGCCGTGCATTGAATACTGTTGACATATCTCGTCTGGGGCTCCTGCTATTCATCTCAAGGTTCTTGACAAAATCCAAAGAAGGATCTGCAATGTAATCGATGATGACCTGGCATCTCAACTTCAGTCACTTTCTCACTGACGTGATGCGGCTTCCCTCTGTCTTTTTTACAATTTTTTCATGGCAACTGCTCTGACAGCTTTTTTCCCCTGGTGTCCCGACTACGCGAATTTAAGCACAGTACTAGATTGGTATCTACGTCCTACCACCCTTTTACTATTTAAATAGTTAAATACAACCGCCACTTCTCCTCCAACAGTTTCTTTTCTCGCACTTCCCGCCTGTGGAAATCCCTTCCGTTTACTTGCTACCCTGAAAACTACAATATTCAAAAAATTAATTGCAACATCAATCACCATCCCGTCCATCTTTTATCTTTTCCTCAGTCCCCGCTATACCCAGACTTTTCACTCAGTGTAACCCCCTACGTACGAGTGGCATTCCCGCCTTATAAGTGATAAGGGATAGTAGTTGTGGCTCGATGGGGCAAAGGGATGAGATTCACCACGGAGTATGTGAACGAGCGGCGCTATATTGTGTCTAATTAGTCACCTCTTCGTTACCCGTACAGTTGGTATGACGTTAGACTCATATCGTAACTGTCCGGGTTTTAATTCTCGGTAGTGCATGAGTCCCAAATATAGGACGAAACGGCCGTCCAGTGCTTTCTGCATTCTATTGAGTTTTCTTCGAGACTCGATGAATTACTTAAGTATGATACACACACACACACACACACACACACACACACACACACACACACACACACACACACACACACACACATATATATATATATATTGTCATATATATATTTTGCTGTATCACAGCTCATCAGTGTGGCTAGACGTCCGGTTACCTCTAGTTAGGATCGAAACCCGACTGAATTGGTTAGTCAAGGATTCTACCCCTAAGCCTTTGGCATACGTCAGTGATGAAGGTGAATCTAAGCATATTTATTTTAGATAAACACACAGAGACGGAGAGAACTCGATTCGATTTATCGAGGAGTCTTGCATTATTAGCCGTAATAGCCACTGTTTACAAACCCACACTTCCTCCCTAGAGAGCTCAATCGAAATAAATTTTTCCGGAGCATATATATATCCACTATTAATTTTAAAAAGTATAAAGTGATGGAGGTTCTTGATATAAACAATGGCGAAAGCAACTCTTAATAACATTAATTATGTACACGACCTCGAAATATTGGTCATATTTGGAAACGTGGAAAATATGTACGTTTGGACATTTTTTTACAATAGTACTTAGAATGATCCTTAAAAATTAGTCGAAAGTTCATGGAAGCAAGCAACTTTTGAGTAATTCTACATTCAGTGTCCCGAAATGAAGAAACTTGTACATATACAATATACGTTTTGATACTTTTGTATCTTTTTTAAACTAAAATATGATCCCTTTTTTAAAGATCAATATATATATATATATATATATATATATATATATATATATATATATATATATATATAAATACTTATTCGAAAATTATAACATAAATATGTTATAAGATCACTACAAAAATTGCCATTTTGTTTCAAGACTTCTGGTGTCTTATCAACACCATCAGTCGATAAGTAATTATATTTGCTCTACTCTGTATTGAGCACTCTTTTAAGAATAGTATTTGTTGGTTATTGGACTGCACGACTCTTCGACTAAATTGAGTCACTCTCACTGACTGTGTGTTTATCTGAATCTAAAAATAAACACGCTAAAATTCACCCTCATCCCGTACCGTACGCTGACGGCCACACTGGTAGAAGTTCCGACTGACGCCAATTCAGTCGGGTTTGATGAGCTGCGAAACAGTCTGTCTGTGGGTGACACATATATATATATATATATATATATATGTGTGTGTGTATCCAGTCTTAATTTAAAAAAATTATAAAATGATGGAGAAAGCCACTCTTTAATTATGTACCCGACCACTATATTTTGGCCATATTTGGAAATGTCGAAAATATTTAGTTTTGGACACATTTTACAATAGCATTTACAATGATCCTTAAAAATTATTCGAAAGTTCATGTAAGCAACTTTTGTGTAATTTTACATACACTGTCCCGAAAAGTATATATATATATATATATATATATATATATATATATATATATATATATATTTTGAACAATAAATATTATTCAAAAAATTAAAATCTTCAGACACACTGGGTTGTAGATTAATATTCTTTCGTTATTATTATTATTATTTCATTTAGATTCTTCGACTAGTTTCGGCCACCAAGGCTATCAGAGACAAAAATATTTCTGGTTGCTCGTAGCAGTGAACTACAGAAATGAATGCCTTGATGGAGAAAATGAACTTTTGTCTGTAGTTTTCATTTGTTTTTTTATTTGTTTTTTATTATGAATATTTTAACATTTCTTGTGTTGGTCAAAGAATCTCTTTTAAGTTGTTATTTGAGATAAGAGTTGGATGGATCCATGCTGCTCTGAATTCCCTTGGTCAGTCTGACAGTTTTATTGGTTCCTGGAGAATGGATGTGTCTCTGTTAAGTGTGTGTGTGTGTGTTATTTGGTTCTTAGGGAGTGAGTGGTATGATATGTGTAAGCGTGTATATTCGTGTGGGTGTGTGTTAACATTTGGCTCATTAGGGGGAGTGAGTGAGTATGATGTGTGTATATTCGTGTGGGTGTGTGTATAAGTGTGAGGTCTCAACACCTCCGTAACCATGTCTGTCTTGTGTGGGTGAGAAATGTGGGTAGGTTTTGATTTGTAGGGCTATATATATATATATATATATATATATATATATATATATATATATATATATATATATATATATATATATGTATGTATATATGTATTTAAACTTGACAATGGGGGTAAGTGTTTTTGCTGCTACTGGCAGGACAGCATAGGGTTTTAGGAGATGGTCGTTAGTGCAAGTTCTCATTCATTTCTCCGATAACCACGGTGACATGATTCATGACTGATATAGTTATATGATTCGAAATGGTACCCAGGCAAAAGCGGTGTATTTGGAATGCTTATTTTTTTAAGGCAGCCACACCCTCCTGATCTGGAATCACAACCTTTTATTTCTATTTATATCTCTTTGACCTTGCGATGGTGAAGCTCACCTTAGTCTAGAGTAAAAGAGCCTGTCATGGAATTTGATGCATGGCTGATATAAACTCTTTTTTCTGTAACCATTTCTTGATTTTTTGTTAACTCTTTCGGTATCATTATCTATTTTGGCGATGTCTTTTTTAAATAAATTAAATAACAAATCTTTCAATTGCTTTTTTTTTATTCTTTCTCGTTCTTTCCAGCCCCGAACCTGTATATGTTGGCGCCAAAATTTCCCGCCCCTCGATATTATCTTCTTCTCAACCGATGAAGACGATATCGAAAAGAATCAGTTTCAAACTTGGTTGTCTTCGATTTGCGAGATTGAAAATAGCACCAGACTAGACGATTCCAGTGGGAATAGAATAACTTGGAGATTTTTAATTTAATGTTTTATTCGTTTTCTAAAACAAAACCATAATAAAAAAATGTCATGTGATGGCATAATAACAATAACAACAATAATAATAATAATAATAATAATAATAATAATAATAATAATAATAATAATAATGGTAGATTTTGCACGGGAAAATAAAAGTGGGAAAAGACTCGACACTACAGAAGATTTTGTCAGCTCAGCAATCACAGAATTCGAGAAATACATAAGGTAAAGAAAGATGTCAGTAAGAATTTAAAAAACAGGAATGGATGCGCAAAGAACACCTGAAAAGAAAAATAGAATATTTATTAATGGAACAAAACTATTAGAATTCAGCATATTAAAGCTTAGCTAGAGAAAAAAAATATGCGTAGACTAATATACGAAACTATCATTTATATTATAGAGAAAATTGGCCCCCTGAAGATATACGAAAATAGGCATGAGAGGGTAGGAACGACAATCCATTAGAAACTGTGCAAAACAGAAAAAACTTTAACGAAAATGAAAAACTGGAATAAGCATTAGCGTAAAGTACATATCACTGTATAATGCGCAATGGCATCAAATACGCACCAATGTATACTGCGAACACAAATATTATATGCATTAACGTATAATACGCTTTAATGACTATTAGTTCTAATTTGTATAGTTTGTAATGTGTATCCTTGCATAAATAACAAACCTTTATATAATAGAGGAGGTATGGTGGAGTAATGGATCGCGGCTCGGACCGAGGGATCGGAAAATTCCAATCAAAATCCATTATATTCACTTACGTGCTAATACCCTTGTGAAAAGTATGAATTCTCTTCTTCTCCCCCCATCTATGGTTAAACAGCAGGACAGGCCGCGTTCTATAGCCTTGGTCTACCGCAGTGAGAAATGGCAACTTACTGCGGGAAAAAATCAGTCATGTATCGAAAGATACATGATCGCCTAAGCGTGTATCACGCATGGCACATAACTGACTGATATAATATACACGGGTGCAACGCGCAGGCAAACGACATATTTTGTTATATATCACCTACTGGTACATAATACGCACTTGTGTATAATACGGCTTAGAGGAACGGCACCTCATTTTGCTTTTACTTCGCACTAATACTCTTGGAAAAGGTATGACTCAACGACTGAATTATTTTTTTTTATCTCTTTACCTTTCTAAAGGCGATTCAACTTAGACGTCGGACTGACAACCCGGTATCGTAAAACTTTATATTTCTAACAAAGAATTATTTCCCACACTCGAATCTCTCTCACAGGCGGGGTGTGGCAAGCCTCTCGCTGCTCTGTCACTACTTCGATGGAGAGTGCTCGAACGAACTATATTCCTTGGCCCCGCCAGGTTTAGCCTTCACTGCTAGGACCTGCCATACCATTTACTTTGTAGCAAACCACCCACATTCACCCTGTATTCCATCGACGAGAAGTAAGTTCCACTCGAACAGCTTCTTCCCACGAGCGGCGTTCTTTCAATTTTGAACCGAACCGAACCCCTGTAATACGAGTGTAATGAAGTGGCAGGTGCGTATATGTGGATCTTATATTCTGCCTGCGATGTGTGGGAATCTGCCGTGTACTGTCTGTACGACTGTTTATATAAACGTGTATATTACAAAATCTTTCCCACGCTTGCAAAACGGATGGAGATACAAGTGCGTTTCTCTTCTGAGGTCGGGACTGATCCCAAGTCAATACCCAAGTGCATCCTTGATGACGGGCGTGAATTGCGTGTAATGTTCATTCCGGCTTCATAGCACACAAGCACGGACATCGGAAGAAAGCCGGAGAGTACAAAGGTCAAATCAGTTTGAGTACGCGATTCTCAATGGCCCGGGTGGGAACTCCTGGGGTCCACATACATTATGATCTCTGCTTTACGGTCTACAACTATGGAACAGAAACACGAGAAGATGGTTTCCCGATCACTGCAATGTTAAAGTCTAGAGTTAACCGTTATCTCCCCACCACCACTATTCATATAACCTAACCCATAACTTAACCCTCTAGCTCGAGTGGCCTCCGAGGCTTGTACAGGGTGAAACTTATTATAAAAAACAAATGATTTTTTTCGTCATGTATTGTTTGGGAAATGAAAACAAAAATCTAATGACACGGACAGCGACTGAATAATCCTATTGGAGAGTGTCTGTTCAAACACGCACAGAAAGGTTTGAAAATTATATGATGGTCACGCAACTGGTTCTCGCATTATTCAAAATGGCTGGATCAGCTAAATCGCATATATTTGTGTACATTATTTCATTTCAGTTTTGTGGTTGTCGTAACGACGCCAAAGAACATTGCCTTCTTCAAAAAATGTCGTCTTTTATTTTTTATGCAGGCTTTTCGCTATAAATCATTTTATTTTTAATTTCCCTAAATCCACGTCATATTGCCTGGCGTCGTTTAGATATTCTTAGCAACAAGGAAAATTTAAGACTTTTCAGAAGTAATTCGTGCATATGCATTATATGCTTTGCTATTCGGAACAGCAAGCTCATCATGGGTTTTACATTTCGGTCGTTGGATTCTCCAGCCTTCTTCAAATATGTTTCTTCGTACTTGGTAACGTTCTTTCAATTTTGAACTGAACCCCTGTAGTACGAGTGTAATGAATTGGCAGTTGTGTATACGTGGACCTTATATTCTGCCTGCGATGTGTGGAAGCTGCCGAGTACTGTCTGTACGACTTTTTATATAAACGTGTATATTACAAAATCTTTCCCACGCTTGCAAAACGGATGGAGATACAAGTGCGTTCCTCTTCTGAGGCCGGGACTGATCCCAAGTCAATACCATCGTGCATCCGGCTTCCTTGATGACGGGCGTGAATTGTTTGCAGTGTTCATTCCGGCTTCATAGCACACAAACACGGACATCGGAATAAAGCCGGAGAGTACAAATCAGTTTGAGTATGCGATTCCCAATGGCCCGGGTGGGAACTCCTGGGGTCCACATACATTATGATCTCTGCAATAGACCCCTTACGGTCTACAACTAAAGTGAAACTTCGATTTAAAGAACTAACTGAGCGTGTTCGTTAAATACGGCAGTTCCTGAAATCTAATAAATAATTTATTTCGTAATGAAGAAACAAAGATGACAGCATTTAAGGAACATTGTTTTTTTTGTTTTGTTTTTTAAATCCAAGACAGTCAACATGCAAAGGACCAATGTTAAGTCAAACTGAATAAATTATAAAACTAAAACTATCGTACATACTTATTTTGCTCGTACAGAGAGCATTTTTTGGAAGTGGTGCTGTTGATATAACCTGCGATATAACTTTGTACATGAGTTCAAAGTAACTTACGGTTCAGATTACATCTAACCCAGGCTTAGACAATTTCCAAAACTTCACACGTAAATAATCACATCTGTTTTCACGGGTACTGGCTTTTAAAACCACAAAAATAGAATGTGATTTCTTCGTGACATGGCAGTCCCTGCAGACATCAATGTATCTTTGAAGATCTTCAAAAAACTATCAAAATACAAAGATCTTGAAGTGGAAATCTCAAAAAATGTGGCATATGAGGACATCAGTAATTCCATTTGTAGTTGGAGCACTCGGATTGATTGGAAAAGGTTCCCATAGACTCAATGAAGGGATTGCTGTTAGCCCATGCCTTAAAGAAATACAAAAAATTGTACTCACAAGTACTGGTCGCACTTCAGGAAGAGCGTTATCCATGTAAAATTTGGGTGATCTTAAGAATTAAAAAAAAACAAAAAAACTTCACGCTATCTTTATTATTATTATTGTTTTTATTTCCTTTGCTATCTGCCGTTTACACATTTCTTTCCGGGTCCCGCCGAGGGACCTAAGGTTAGAAATGGTATCATGACACTTTCTACTGAAAAAAAAATTACATAGATAAAGCCCTTCGTAAAGTGTGGGCTGTACTTGTCAGAATAATCTTTTGTATCTCTTTGAGGCATGGACTTTCAGGAATCACTTCAATTAGTCTACTGGAATCTTTTCCAACCAATTCTTAGGATCCAACTACAACAGTGATTGTTGATGTTCCCATGTGCCACAATTTTTAGATTTCTATTTCAAAGTTCTTGTATTTTGACAGCTTTTTAATATCTTCAAAGATACATTGCAGTCTGCAGGGACTGCCATATCAATAAGGAGGCAATTTGTTTGTTTGTGGTCTTTAATAACAATGTCTGGGCGGTTGGCTTTGGTTTTTCTGTTTGTGTGTATTGTGTAGTCCCATAGAATTGTAACGGGTCCTATCACCGTAACCGCGTCTGGGTGATGTTCATACCAGTTTCTTTCAGTTTTCTTCCCGTAGAAGTTGAAAATTTTCCAGTGCAGATATTGGTCCACTCTGTCATGCCGGTTTTTATATCCAGTGGGTGCCAATATTGTGCAACCTGATACAAGATGATCAATGGTTTCTGGATATTTATCAGAGAATCTGCATTTTGGGCTAACACAGTATTTTAGTATCTGTGCTTGATAATTCCTAGTTAACAAGCATTGGTCCTGTGCAGCAAGGATAAAACCTTCAGTTTCAGCTTTCAACCCTGCACTACGTAGCCACTGATGGGTACGGATTTTGTCTACGTCAGCTTGTTTGGTACGGGCAGAGTACTGGTCATGAAGCGGTTTATCTTGCCATTGTTTCTGTATCTGGTCGGTTGCATCTGTCTTTGCTTTCTTTTTTAAATATTTTGCAGCTTCAGCCGGTTCACCGTGCTGTACTTGTATTTCTGCGCCCATTTGAAACTCCATTTTGAATTTGTTGGCTTCCTTTATTACGGAGTAAAGACGCTTACTACTTTCATGTTCCTTGACACATACTATCATCCAGTCTTCTGTAGTTTCCAAGAATCTTTGGAGGCCAATTGTTGTAGTTTTGTAGGACAGTTCTAGTTGAACTAATCCTCTGCCTCCTTCGGATCTGGGCACATACAGACGATCAACATCAGCTTTGGGATGATGCATGCGGTAGCAAGTGAGGAGCTTTCTCGTTTTGGCGTCCATTCGCTTAATTTCAGCTATGGTCCAGTTAAGAACGTTAAAACTGTAGTGCACCACAGAGACAGCCAAGGTGTTTATGGCTGATATTCTGTTTTTTGAGTTTAGCTCGGTATTTAGTACCAGACGTACACGCCTGTAGTACTCCTTTCTTACCTTCTTCATTTGGGGGTGTTGTATGCCATCTCCTTCGCTAATTCCTAGGTACTTATAAGCTTCATCATGCTCCAGTTCCCTAATCTTTGTGACAAAATCTAAATCTATTAAGTGTGCTTCTGTAATTCTACCTTTCTTGAATGTAACTTTTGCACATTTATCTAATCCAAAGTTCATACCTATGTCGTCACTGAAGTATTTTACAATATTGAGGAGGCCCTTCAACTCATTGTCGTCTTTGGCAAAGAGTTTGAGATCATCCATGAAGAGTAGGTGATTGAATATTTTGTTATTTATTTTGTAACCATAGCTACTGTTGTTCAGTTCATGCGTAAGGGGGATTAAGGACAAACAAAACAGAAGGGGTGACAGGGAGTCTCCTTGAAAGATTCCACGTTGGATATTTAGTCGGTTGGATATGGCAGTGCCTCTGGTGTGACTAAGGTATAGTTTGGTGTTCCACATTCCCATGCTGTGCTTAAGGAAATTTAGTACCACAGGGGAGACTTTGTACATTTCCAAAGTCTTAAGGATCCAAGAATGTGGAGCACTATCAAAGGCTTTACGATAATCAATCCACGCTGCGCTAAGATTTCTACGTCTTCTCCTGCAATTTTCCAGTATCATTTTATTTATCAGTAGTTGATCTTTGCAGCCATAAGAACCTCTCCTACATCCCTTCTGTTCCAGCGGAAGAATGCTGTTTGTTTCGAAAAAGGAGTAAGCACGGTTCGTCAGGACAGACGTGATCAACTTGTGCGTTGTGGAGAGACATGTTTTCGGTCGATAATTTTTCGGGTCGTCTGTTTCATTTGTTTTAGGTATGAGGTATGTAATACCTTCAGTAATCTATTCCGGGATTTTATTGGGATTATTTACAAGCTTTGTATTATTATTTTTATTGTTATTATTGTTATTATTATTATCATTATTATTTTTATTTTCTTTGATATCTGGCGTTTACACATTTCTTTCCGGGTCCCGCCGAGGGACCTAAGGTTAAAAATGGTATCATGACACTTTCCACTGCAAAAAAAAAAAAAAATTACATAGATAAAGCCCTTCGTAAAGTGTAGGCTGTACTTGTCAGAAGAATTTTTTGTATCTCTTTGAGGCATGGACTTCCAGGGATCCCTTCAATTAGTCTACTGGAATATTTTCCAACCAGTCCAAGGGCTCCAACTACAACATGGATTGTTGATGTTCCCATGTCCCACATTTTTGAGATTTCTATTTCAAGGTCCTTGTATTTTGACAGTTTTTCGAATATCTTCAAAGATACATTGCAGTCTGCAGGGACTGCCACATTAATAAGGAGGAACTTACTTTGTTTGTGATTTTTAATAACAATGGACGGTTGGATTTTATCATTATTATTATTATCATTACTATTATTATTATTATTATTATTTCAGCTATGGTGCAGTTAAGGACCTTAAATCTGTATTGCACCACAGGGACAGCTATTATTATGATTTCCTTTTATTTCTTTCATTGGAAAATGCCATAATTAGTTTCTTTTTTACTGAAGAAATGAAATGAAAGCGAAGTTATAGAACGTACTTTACAGTTTTCAGTTTCTTAAATCCGTAGAACTGCAAACATAAAACAATTTTTTATGGTCCAAGTGATCTCCGAGTAGTTCCTTAAATCCGATATTTATTCAATTATGGGATGTTAAATCGCGGTTATTTTTTTAATATTGTACTTACAAGGCCTCAATGCTGACGCACGTCTGTTCTCTATAGCCACCCAAGAAACATTTGTTCTACGGGTGCACGAATATCCACCGTGGCCAATAGCGAATCGGTGAATCGTCCGACATGCGCAGCAATTCTCTGAAATGACAATCCGGCCTTTCAAAAGGTTCATGACGTTAGATGACCCTCTCTGCTTTCCCCGAGAGTCTTTTGCGCCCTTGAACAATATTAGAACACGTGCCAGTGTTTGAAGCTCAGAGACATACATAATAAAGGGATGAGTATTATGACGACATCGGATAACCGAAAACTTGGAAGATTTTATAAGAACAACTACTTTTTCCTACTCACCCAAGATACTGTCCTTCAGTATATCTGTCTATATCTCTGAAATGAGGTATTATAATTATTTACATTAATTGCATTATTCGGACAGTTATCCCCATCTTCATTGACATATTCACAACATTTCGACCGTTGTACGCTCCAGCCTTCTTCAGGTGATTGAATCTCTGAGATGAGGTATTATAATTATTTACATTATTCGGACAGTTATCCTCATCTTCATTGCCATATTCACAACGTTTCGACCGTTGTACGCTCCGGCCTTCTTCAGGTGATTGAATCTCCGAGATAAGGTATTATAATTATTTATATTATTTGCATTATTCGGACAGTTATCCTCATCTTCATTGACATATTCACAACATTTCGACCGTTGTACGCTCCAGCCTTCTTCAGGTGATAGAAATAATCTGTAAAAAAAATGTTATAAAGTTTAATGTACCTAGTTTTAAGTATAGCTAAAATAACTAATGTGATTTCAGGCATTACTGTAAATCAGTTAGCAAATGTTTTCCGTGAACTGCAAAATCGTATTACCCTTTGTATTGCTAATGATGGAGGACATGTGGAAACTTAAATAAAATTTCAATAAAACCTTAAAAAATATAGATTTACTTCTTTCCAATCCTTTTTACAAACTATTTCTATCGCGAATACAAATAAAGTTATAAACTTTTTAATGTGCACACGAAATTTTTGGACACCCTGTATATATATATATATATATATATATATATATATATATATATATATATATATATATATATATATATATATATACATGGTGTCGATAAAATTCGTGAGAACTTTAAAAAACTTATAACTTTATTTGTATTTGCGATAGAAATAATCTGTAAAAAATGTTATAAAGTTTAATGTACCTAGTTTTAAGTATAGCTAAAATAACTAATGTGATTTCAGGCATTACTGTAAATCAGTTAGCAAATGTTTTCCGTGAACTGCAAAATCGTATTACCCTTTGTATTGCTAATGATGGAGGACATGTGGAAACTTAAATAAAATTTCAATAAAACCTTAAAAAATATAGATTTACTTCTTTCCAATCCTTTTTACAAACTATTTCTATCGCGAATACAAATAAAGTTATAAACTTTTTAATGTGCACACGAAATTTTTGGACACCCTGTATATATATATATATATATATATATATATATATACATATATATATATATATATATATATATATATATATATATACATGGTGTCGATAAAATTCGTGAGAACTTTAAAAAACTTATAACTTTATTTGTATTTGCGATAGAAATAATCTGTAAAAAATGTTATAAAGTTTAATGTACCTAGTTTTAAGTATAGCTAAAATAACTAATGTGATTTCAGGCATTACTGTAAATCAGTTAGCAAATGTTTTCCGTGAACTGCAAAATCGTATTACCCTTTGTATTGCTAATGATGGAGGACATGTGGAAACTTAAATAAAATTTCAATAAAACCTTAAAAAATATAGATTTACGTCTTTCGAATCCTTTTCTATCGCAAATACAAATAAAGTTATAAATTTTTTAAAGTGCACACCAACTTTATGGACACCCTGTATATATATATATATATATATATATATATATATATATATATATATATATATATATATATATATATATATATATGTATATAAATCTGTCTGAAATTCCGGGATGAGGAATTATAGGACTATCATGTCTAGTGCTTATTGTTAGTACTTCTCAGTTACGTGCCCTGTTTAAACTGAGTTCATGTACACAATGGCCGACCCAGGAATTAAACTCACAATTACTATATTACCAAATTCACGAAACAACGCTTCAAACCACTAGGCTATTGTCCTGTAGCAATACTAACAGTAAGATCTTGGCGAGACATTCTTAGCCATTAAGGGTTCATTTCAGAATTCCCACTAGGTTGGCCATCCGATATATACTTGATGAGGGATGGAGGGCACAATGACCGAAACGTTGTGATAACAATAGCAAAAATGAGAATATATTTATATATATATATATATATATATATATATATATATATATATATATATATATATATATATATATATATATATAATATCTGGATAAAATAAATGAAACTAAATTGGGTGTTTTTTTTATGAAAGTATTTATTTCTGTGTTTTTGTATATATTTATTTATTTAATATTTCAGACCACCTAGGTCTTTCCTCAGAAATCAAATGAGATACTGTGTTTGTGTGTTTGTTTACAGCGTTTGTCGTGAAGCATGCATGTCACGTGATGTGCAATGCGACTTTGTTTGAATTTTTGGCGGAAGACTGATGATAGTGTCTTAAATGTTGTTTAAAAGGTTGTTTAAATATATATATATATATAATATAAAAGGCTCAAACGCTAATATTCCATGGTTATAATTTATTACATTCGAATCGTAATTACGTTCCAATTCATCAAACGTGCAAATTTGTAGGTCTGATGATTTGGATTATTTCCATTAATATTTTGCCATATAATTCTTTTTTTTACATTCTGAAACAAATAGCCAAATTGGGGAGTACTTGGGAACACCGGGGTATGTAAATAACTACGTACAATCTGAAATATGTCTGTCTGAATTTCTGGGATGAGGAGTTATCATAATGTAGACCAATTAGATACGCAGAAGATCTGCTGAGTTCAGTTGGAAAGTGGATTAGGGAAACTAACATTCCCCCAGTGGGAACGTAATGGTCACGTGGTTCACATCTTAGAACAAAGAGCAGAAAGAGAGTGAAGTAGGAAATATTTGGCTTCAACAGCGCCATCTTGCGACGTTTGACGAAACCAATTGAGGTAATCATATTTCTGGTTCCTTTACTCTTAGCATCATGGGAAAATGTTTTTCTTTTTCTTTTTTATTACTCGATGTTATTATTTTTATCTATTTTATTTCATTTTCCCACAAATTCTCGTAAATTTCAGGTATTTTTTCAGCTGTGCTACGATTATATATATATATATATATATATATATATATATATATATTTATATTTATTTTTATGTTTATACGTTCTTTTTATAGATACAAATATTTAAGTAAATGCTGTGTTTATAATAAACATTATTAACATTTATCTGTATCGATATTAAGAAACTATAAACATAAAAAATGTCTTAAATAATTGTCGGAGTTTGGCCATTTCATATATATATATATATATATATATATATATATATATATATATATATATATATATATGATAGATATTGTAAGGAGGATTTGATAATTCTAATTAAGTAATTCATTGAGTCTGAAAGAAATCTCACAATTTGAGCAATATTAATACCAGCACAAAATGCCAAACCAATGTTGGAACAGTTCGTATGGTGTTTGCTTGACGACCTAAAAATTCAATAAAATACAATTAAAAATACAATAAAATACAATTAAAAATACAATAAAATACAATTAAAAATACAATAAAATACAATTAAAAATACAATCAAAAATACAATCAAAATACAATCAAAATATGATCAAAAATTGAACAAACAAAACGTGTCGCTACTTTTTAAGTCCAATTAAAAACAGAAAGACGCTTCTCTGTAGCTAAATGGTAAAGCACGTCAGATCAATTGATGGTTTCCGTATAGGAATACAGGTTCGAATCCTGTCGGAGAACGCATATTTTCTACGAAATTTCTCGAAGATCCAGGCCGGTAAATGTAATTAATTTATTAATACCGTTTAATTAAAAACAGGGCACTTACTTAAATAAATTGTATCTATAAAATTAAGGTATAAGCAGAGAATATATTCAATAATTCCAGTTCACGATATATATATATATATATATATATATATATATATATATATATATATATATATATATATATATATATTATTAATAATGTTATAAATATAAGTAACTATAGTCGCCCGGCAAAACCTTAGGTGCTTTGGCTTTTAATTGAACAAGCCAATACCCAAGGGAAAAAAAGGGATAAAAAAAGAAAGAAGTAAGAACTTGTACTTAAGGCGAAAACAATCGTCCAGAATCCAAACTCGGAGTCCAAAGAAAAAAAACTACGACACGAGTAAAGTCAAAATAACTGAGCAACGTGCTCAATACACTAAGTAGAGCAAATCTAAGTAAACGTAAAGAGCCAGACAAACCTACCTAGGTTTCACCTACGCGGTCCGCCAGGGCCGTCTGGCTCTTTAGGCGCTGGACGACTTGTTTTCGCCCTGTTCGGATGTTTCTAGTTCTTTCTTTCTTTTACAATTTTTCTTCGGCTACCAATTTGTTTTGATAGACTTGCAAGTTGTGCCATCCGAGGTTTTTTTAAAAACCATTGGGAAATATATTAATCCTCTTCTTCTCCCTCCAGCTATGGGTAAATAGCAGGACAGATTGGGTTCTATAGCCTTTGATGGCAACTAGTCTAGGAGAAGGACAACTCTGAATTCAAAACCTGCGGAGGGTCGTTTGGGTGCACTAGGACTCTGCACAAACCCTTAACCACTATAATCACATATGTGCTGATGTCTTTCTGTTGGTGGATTAGTGGATAGCGGCTCGGGTTGAGGAATCGGAGAACCGAGTTCGAATTCCAGTCGAAACCATTACGTGCTAATAGCATTGGGTAAGGTATTAATCAACTTTTTCTCCCTACAGCTATGGGTAAAATAGCAGAACACACTGGTTTCTATGACAACTGGTCGACGAGAATGACAACTCTGAATTCGAAACCTGCGGACGGTCGTTTGGGACTTTGTAGCACGTAGTGCACCAGGCCTCTGCATTCAGCCCCTCAAAAGGTGTGGTTAGTTCTGCACAATACCTTCAGCACTATAATTAAATCATATGTGCTGGTGTCTGGGCTGTCGGTTCCTAGGAAGTGAACTGGTTGACGTTCCACCCCAACCAAGGCGGGAAGCCACTTTCACGGTTACAGAGAGTTGGATCTAGAGCAAATAGAAGTGATAGCGGAAAGGACGAAGGGACGGACGGGGAATAGATCAAGGCATCTGGAGACGTCGATTGACATTATATTTGAATAGTTGGAGATTATAGTTATCAAGGAAACAAAAAAATGGGGAGGGAGTTCCACAGGCCAGAAGTGTGAGACATGACATATATATATATATATATATATATATATATATATATATATATATATATATATATATATATATAAGTGAACATAGAAGTCAACACTTAGAGGCGACAGTCTGTTTCATGCTAGATGCAATCATCGGGCCACGAGTGCTGTTATTTTTCTCGGCTATTTATATATACGGGTCATCTGCCAAAAATGACTATCCACAATGCACCACTGACCGGTATATATAAATAGCCAAGAAAAATAACAGCACTTGTGGCCCGATGATTGCATCTAGCATGAAACAGACTGTCGCCTCTAAGTGTTGACTTCTATGTTCACTTTTATATATATGTATATATTCATTGGGGATTATTTATTGTTTAAAATTTTTACTCCTGCCCCCCACAGACTTTATTGTACATATGGGGTTATTTAGGACTTTCATAGAGACCATGAGGTATTTTGGTGGATGTAGCATGAAAGGTAAGTATGAATGTGGCGTTTTGGTGGAAGGAATATTGTTTTGTATGTTTGGGTTAGTGCTCGGGACTAGCTAAGTTTAAGATTAAGACAAGTGATGACCTTCCTCTTCCCCCTTTTTGGCCTTGTGCCGTATTTACTGTATATCACGGTAATAAATATTGTGGCCCGATGATTGCATCTAGCATGAAACATTGACTTCTATGTTCACTTTTATCTCTGATATTGAGCACTTTATCCCATAAATATAGCACACTTTAAGACTATATTTCTTAATATATATATATATATATATATTACTTAAAGATTATTTTTAGTGGATGCCTATATTTGAATAGATGCTCCGTTTAATGATTAAACAGTATATTTATTCATTTTCATCTAACGACCTGAATATTCAAGAAATCCTATTAAATAAAAACATGTGCTTGAATCTGCGAGCCCGGGATTTACTTGACCTCCCACAGGGCCAGGTTGTGACACAAGGTCGGAGTTTAACGTGGGAAGGGGAGGGGGAATGGACCCGAGTTTTCACCCGGGTCGCAGTGCTTTGGCTTTAGCTAGTCATAGCTGGTCAGACGTAGCCACGATACTACCACGAATCCCTGCCGCCGGCCCGTATCGGAGAAGGAATCCCGGCCCCATAGGCGATCATTCAGTGAGTAATCTGCGAACAGATACTACACTTTGATCTTAGCCCTGAGACCGAGGGATTCAACTTCAATGAATCTGCGAGCCCCATAATCAGGGGAAATCATCGGCAGATTCAATGTGATTTAGACTGAGTTGGCCAGGAAACGTGCTATGATCAAACAAATTTGAATAATGCTTTATAAACACATATCTTTCTGAGACCTTCGAAACATTCATATCAGCTCAGTTTTGTATCCTAACGTAAACAAAGCAATTTCTAAAGAAAGGAATGGACTATAGTTTATTAATCTAACAGATTTTATTCCTTAAACACTATTTTTAGTCAATCATTTGCTATGTGTGATACACGCTTGGGCGATCATGTATCTTTTGTTACATGACTGACGAGGCAGATTTTTTTCCCCGCAGTAGGTTGCCATTTCTTTTTGCGGTAGACCAGTTGCCATACAAGGCTATAGAATAGCTATAGAACCCGGTCTGTCCTTTGGTGGCGGGAGGTGGAGGAGGAGGAGGTTTCATACCTTTCTCAAGGGTGTTAGTACGTAAATGAATGTAATGTATTCAACTAGAATTCGAACTCGGCTCTCTGCTTACTCAGTCCAAGCCGCTGTTAGATACCCATATTCGAGTAATCTTCGCTCCCCGCCAGGATTCGAACCTGCGTCCTCCTTAACAGGAGAAACCGTTGTTAGATCGGACTTTATTTAGATCGTCTCGGCCACAAATTGGGTTGATGATCAAAGAAATAAATAAGCGGAACGTCTACTGAAATACGGGCATCCAGTAAAAATAACGTTTAATTAGTAAAATCTGACGGATTAATAAATAAAAATTATTAAAAAAATATAAAATTATAAATAAATAAAAAAATTAATTATGAAAAAATATAAAATAAAAATAAATAAAAATTCATCAGTTTCACATTCTCTCTCTCTAACCTCTCACTCACATACCTTCTCTCTCCCTTTCTCTCCCCTCTCTCTCTTTCTGCAAATGTCCATCACGACGTATCCTCATATTTGTTTATCTCTCTCTCTTTTTTCTCACACTTGTCTCTCTTTCTACTTGTCATTTCTCTCTCGCTCTCTCTCTCTGACCCCCACTCCATCCAACCCGCTTTCTCCCCCCTCTCTCTCTTTCTGTAAATGTCTATCACGACGTAGACACATATTTGATTATCACCCTCTCTTTTTTTCTCACACTCTCCTTGTCTCTCTTTCTAATTATCATTTCTCTCTCCCCACACTCTCTCTCTTCACTCCCTATCCCCCATTTTAGCCCCTCTCTCTTTCTACAAAAGTCCATCACTTTACCTCTTTATGTATCTCTCTCGCATCTCTCTCTCTTCGTCCCTCTCACACAATCTCTGTCTAGTTATCATTTCTCTCTCTCACTCTCACTCCCACTCTCTATCTACCCCCTCCCCCTCTCTCTATGTTTGTACAAAAGTCCATCACGACGTATCCACATATCTCTCCGCCTCTCTCTCTCCGTCTTTCTCACACACCCTCTGTCACTCTTTCTAATTATTATTTCTCTCACTCTCTGTCCATCTCTTTTGCACTCCCTCTCCCCTACTTCCTCCATTCTCTCTCTCTCTCTCTCTCTCTCTACAAAAGAGTTCATCCCGACCTATACACTACGTATCTGTTGATCAGGTCTAATATCGACACAATCTCTTCTCTCGTGAAATGAAAGGTATCCGTACCTGACGCTAAATAATCTTTAGAAATACAAGATAATAATCTCTGTGTTGTCAGTTTTATGTACGCACCCATCTTAGATTTCTTTCGGCTTGCTTGTCAGACCTGCTTTCCACATGGGTAGGGCTCACATCGGCTATGGCTTATCTTGATCGCCGGATGTCTTGACGCCATTGCTTATGGACTGGGGTCAAATTTAAGAGACAAAGATGACCTTTTTAAACAATTCATGGCAAGAGAAGTAAGAATATTTTAAAATTTTTATTTTAGTGCAGCGTCAATATTTCTATAATTCACTTCCAAGGGTATCTATCTATCTATCTATCTATCTATCTATCTATCTATCTATCTATCTATCTATCTATCTATCTATCTATCTATCTATCTCAGTCTCTTCATTATCTATCTATCTATCTATCTATCTATCTATCTATCTATCTATCTATCTCAGTCTCTTCATATCTATCTATCTATCTATCTATCTATCTATCTATCTATCTATCTATCTATCTATCTATCTATCTGTCATTCTGCCTCTTTACATATGGAATGATTCTCATCTTCTAGAAATCACACACACAGACACCCTCCCACATATACAGACAGACACCCTCCCACACACACCTTTGGGTACCAGTTTTGGATACCTATTTAAGTCTGAACACGCACCCCACAAATGTGCACTCCAAATACGTGCCTGTGAGTGGGCGTCTATGATGATCTTTTAAGCGTAGCGTAGGTGTGGCATAAGGCCGAAAGTATGGGGCACTCAGTGTGGATCTAACTCACTATTCAGTCGTAAATGACCTAGTGAGTCAAGTTAGCTCACCATTACACGACGTTGAACTGCTCTGATTTACTAAGCCTAGTATAGATGTGGCACAAGGCCGAAAGTAGGGGGTCACCCAGTGAGGATCGAACTCACTACTCAGTCGTAATTGAGAAGCTTGCTGACGATAACACCACGTCGAAGTGTCCACGTGAGTGCGCGTGCACCTTTGTTTGCGTACGCACAAATATGCTTGTGTCTGTGTGTCTGTCTGTGTGTCTGTGTTTTTTGTGTGTGCCTCTGTGTACCTGTATATGTGTCAGTGTGTCTGTAAGTGTGTCTGTTGTCTGTGTGTGTCTGAAAATTTTAAAAATTACTGCGAACAACGACCTTGGCATAATAAAAGGTCGATATTTTTACAGTTGCATTGACAAATAGCAATTTACCAATGTTAACTTACCCAGCAGGAAGGCACCCAGTGAGGATCGACCTCACTTGCCTTATAAATATTGCTTTACCTCAAGTAACCTGGTTTTTAATTATGGATATTTACTGAGCTCAATTAGTCTGGCACAAGCTCATAATTTTCGAGCACTCAATAGCAAGAAGAAATTCTGCTGTTCTGTCTTGCGAGACATTTCCTTACGTGTTTTAACTGAAATCCTTGGCCTTTTTTAAGTGAAATTAATGTTTACCGGCCTAGAAATCGAAAGTCATATTAAAGAAAATATCAAGATGGTCAATTTCTTTAATAAGACTTTCGATCTGTAAGCCTGCAGGCATTCGTTTCTCTGTTTAAAATAACGTGTCTACTCAAGCCCATGAACTCACTGACGTTTAGAATATAAACAAAATAACGTCAGATTAAAAATGTCCATTATCTATCTATCTATCTATCTATCTATCTATCTATCTATCTATCTATCTATCTATCTATCTCACTTTGTTTATCTATCTATCTATCTATCTATCTATCTATCTATCTATCTCACTTTGTCTATCTATCTATCTGTCTATCTATCTATCTATCTTTGATCTCATTCTCTATCTATCTATCTATCTATCTATCTATCTATCTCGTGATGACTTAGCAATCAGCACTGCATGGTTACTGTCAGATGCACACCTAAATGCGCTCTTTACATCAAGTGGCACTACTCCTTATGCGGGCTATGTATATATGACATTGGGGGATTTAAGCGAAGTGGCGAAAGGAGGAAACTAGGTTTTTCAAGTTTTTCTGTTGAAGGCTCCTTCTTCCTCAGGTGACATGCATGTTTGGTTGAGATCAGATCTCTTCTCGATTCATAATTAACTTGGCAATAGGTTGCTATTACTTTCTGCCGTAGACTGATTGCCAACCAGTGATAGAGGACCCAGTCTAAACTGCTATTTAACCCATAGATGGGGAGAAAAAAAACCTTATTTATGGTCATGGCAGACATTGCTTATTTATTAATGATTTTATTTATTTATTTGATTTTTATCATTTTTGTGGGGTGGTTCTAAGTTTGGAATAAACTTTGTTAGATATAGGTTAAAGGGTTTTATTTATTTTTCCAGTGAGAATGTGGTTACTGCGATTGTAGTAAGGATTTGCTTTTCCAGTCCGTAGTTACAAACGAGCTCTGATAGAATTTAGGCGTGAAACTGACAGTCAGCATGCAGTGTTGATTCCTACGGACACACTGTTGATATTTAAAAACGCTCTGTCTCCGATATAAATAGAGAAAGCTTTAACCTTTATAAGTTTGTGTGTATGTTTCTGTGTGCGTGTGTCTGTCTGTGTGCGTGTGTCTGTCTGTGTGCGCGTGTCTGTTTCTGTGTGCGTGTGTCTGTATGCGTGTGTGTCAACCTGCTGACAAATCGTTGTACACCCAAATATCCGAATATGTACCTCTGTATACACGTGGTCATTTTGTTTTTAGTTTGCGCGCACACACACACACACACACACACACACACACACACACACACACACGTGTGTGTGTGTGTGTGTTTGTGTGTGAATGTGGATATATAAATATTGTTGGAAACAAATACGTTCATATATAATCCAGATGCTCATAAACTTGCACATATATATATATATATATATATATATATATATATATATATACATATATATATATATATATATATATATATATATATATATATACATATATATATATATATATATAGCATGTAATAGTATGTATATATATATATATTTATATATATATATATAGCATGTAATAGTATATATATATAGCATGTAATAGTATGTATATATATATATATATATATATATATATATATATATATATACATATATATATATATATATATATATATATATATATATATATATATATATATATATATATATATATATATATATATGCTTGCAAAGAAAGAAAGAAAGAGAGACTGAAATGTTGATGGTCGGAAGGGAAATGATGGTGGGACTTGATTCTGATAAATCCTTTGCTGTGATCGATGGGAGATTAATTGAAGACATGTTGGATGGACCAGGAATACAAAATAAAAAAATATGGTGGTTATATTTTGTGCTATTTTTCTTTTCCGTTTTCATTCATGGTTTTTGTTTTATTTATTCCTATTTTTTTTCTCTTCTTTTCAGTCGACCAAATATATTTGCCGGGCCGCAGTGCAATCGCCGTCCAGTATAGCCTCTCTGTTTTTATCCAATGATCGATCGAGCTGCGATGACGTCAGGGTGTGGATCTCTAAGGCCAATATGGCGTCGACATTGCCAGGTTTTACATCAGCTCTTCTCTTTACTAACCATTGTAGAATCTTTGTCTCAAACCCAGAGACGTTTGTCTTCCTCTTGGCTATTTATTTCTACGTCAGCTTTGTGCTTTGGCCTTTGCATATAGCAGTGATTTCATATTTCCAATGTCGTCTTTTATTTCAACTGATTGCTTTCACGTTTCTCTCTCTTCGCGCCTGTGTGGGAATGAGGGGCGGAGAGGTAGACAGAAAATTATTCCACATTTCCTTTAATATTTTTAAAGTTTTTTCTTTCTTTCGTTCCTTTTTCTCTTTCATACCTTTGTCTTTATTTTTTCTTTCTTTATTTCGTATATGGCATTTTTCCTGTCTTCCTTCTATCATTTCTTTCTTTCTTTAACAATGTTTCTTTCTTTCTTTCCTTATTTCTTTCTTTCTTTTTTCTTTCTTGATTTCGTTCTTCTCTTCTTTCATTCTTTTTTCTTTCTTTCTTATCTTCTTTCTTTCTTTCTTTCTTCTCTTCTCTTCTTTCTTTCTTTCTTTCTTTCTTTCTTATATGGCATTCTTCCTGTCTTCCTTCTATCCTTTCTTTCTTTCTTTAACAATGTTTCTTTCTTTCTTTCCTTATTTCTTTCTTTCTTTTTTCTTTCTTGATTTCGTTCTTCTCTTCTTTCATTCTTTTTTCTTTCTTTCTTATCTTCTTTCTTTCTTTCTTTCTTCTCTTCTCTTCTTTCTTTCTTTCTTTCTTTCTTTCTTATATGGCATTCTTCCTGTCTTCCTTCTATCCTTTCTTTCTTTCTTTAACAATGTTTCTTTCTTTCTTTCCTTATTTCTTTCTTTCTTTTTTCTTTCTTGATTTCGTTCTTCTCTTCTTTCATTCTTTTTTCTTTCTTTCTTATCTTCTTTCTTTCTTTCTTTCTTCTCTTCTCTTCTTTCTTTCTTTCTTTCTTTCTTTCTTATATGGCATTCTTCCTGTCTTCCTTCTATCATTTCTTTCTTTCTTTAACAATGTTTCTTTCTTTCTTTCCTTATTTCTTTCTTTCTTTTTTCTTTCTTGATTTCGTTCTTCTCTTCTTTCATTCTTTTTTCTTTCTTTCTTATCTTCTTTCTTTCTTTCTTTCTTCTCTTCTCTTCTTTCTTTCTTTCTTTCTTTCTTTCTTATATGGCATTCTTCCTGTCTTCCTTCTATCCTTTCTTTCTTTCTTTAACAATGTTTCTTTCTTTCTTTCCTTATTTCTTTCTTTCTTTTTTCTTTCTTGATTTCGTTCTTCTCTTCTTTCATTCTTTTTTCTTTCTTTCTTATCTTCTTTCTTTCTTTCTTTCTTCTCTTCTCTTCTTTCTTTCTTTCTTTCTTTCTTTCTTTCTTATATGGCATTCTTCCTGTCTTCCTTCTATCCTTTCTTTCTTTCTTTAACAATGTTTCTTTCTTTCTTTCCTTATTTCTTTCTTTCTTTTTTCTTTCTTGATTTCGTTCTTCTCTTCTTTCATTCTTTTTTCTTTCTTTCTTATCTTCTTTCTTTCTTTCTTTCTTCTCTTCTCTTCTTTCTTTCTTTCTTTCTTTCTTTCTTATATGGCATTCTTCCTGTCTTCCTTCTATCATTTCTTTCTTTCTTTAACAATGTTTCTTTCTTTCTTTCCTTATTTCTTTCTTTCTTTTTTCTTTCTTGATTTCGTTCTTCTCTTCTTTCATTCTTTTTTCTTTCTTTCTTATCTTCTTTCTTTCTTTCTTTCTTCTCTTCTCTTCTTTCTTTCTTTCTTTCTTTCTTTCTTATATGGCATTCTTCCTGTCTTCCTTCTATCCTTTCTTTCTTTCTTTAACAATGTTTCTTTCTTTCTTTCCTTATTTCTTTCTTTCTTTTTTCTTTCTTGATTTCGTTCTTCTCTTCTTTCATTCTTTTTTCTTTCTTTCTTATCTTCTTTCTTTCTTTCTTTCTTCTCTTCTCTTCTCTTCTTTCTTTCTTTCTTTCTTATATGGCATTCTTCCTGTCTTCCTTCTATCCTTTCTTTCTTTCTTTAACAATGTTTATTTCTTTTTTCTTTCTTTCTTTCTTCTCTTGTTTGTTTGTTTGTTTCTTTCTTTCTTCTCTCCTTTCTTTCTTTCTTTCTTCTCTACTCTTCTTTCTTTCTTTCTTCTCTTCTTTCTCTCTATCTTTCTTCTCTTCTTTCTTCTCTTCTA
>OZ038518.1:67857821-67867821 GCA_964036315.1 Acanthosepion esculentum | reverse complement strand
GTAGACTAGGTTACATTTGTCATTCGTGATTAGTGTGTCTTCACAGTTTAACGTTTGTAGCGGTGAGTTATCTGAGAAGTGTTCCGTTTAACAATGGCAGGATATTCATATCGTGAGCAGGCAGAACTCAAGATAAATTTTTATAAATGTTGAAATTGACATCGAATAAAAGATAATTAATCTTGTTAAAATTATGTATATACATCTAAATTGAGGTATATATATATATAAGGGACCCCATATAGGTCTCATATCAAGCAGCTGGACGTTTTCCAAAAAGATTGACTCCGTGCAATCTCTGGCTATGCTTTTGATGATGGGATGACCAATGCTGTTCTTCTCGCAAAAGGCAACATTGGTGGAATTGAGACTTTCCTGATACAGTCACAACTTCGCTGAGCTGATCATGTTGCAAGGATGTGACAACAGAATACCTAAGGTCCTCATGAATAGCTAGCTTGACAGTAGACAAAGGACTATTGGACAGTTGCGGCTCAGATATAAAGACAAGCTAAAGAGAGACCCACTCAGTTGTCAATGTGTCTCGAGTGAGAGATGTTTGTGCCAGAGTGGTATGAGAAATTTTGAAATCAGTTGTATTGATCGGCTAAGAGACGAAAGACAATGGCGAAATGTGTCAGCAAATATTCCTGTTGCTATGTACTGAGATCCTCACTGTTGCACAATATGTGGACTTTTATGCAGGTCACTAGTAAGACTGAAATGTCGCATATGACATAAACATCCAAAACTGAATGTGGTTGTTGGATTCTCATAGGTCGAAATGACTTGGGTTAGTTGGAAATTTTTGAAGATTGTAGTTGTCAGGGAAGCAAGAAATCGGAAGAGACGTGTGGGATAAGAAACTATTAGAAGAAAACTTAGGTTATCTCTAGCAATTTCAAGAGTGAAACGATGAGACCTACCTGCCAATCTAGTACAACGTTTAAATTCATGCAGTTATGGGATCAAGGATTAGAGACTTTTAGAACAACTGACATGAAAATATTCATACAAAAGTCAGAGGGAAGCCAGGTTGCAGCGGTAGGAAAGTTACTGAAGACGAGATGCCAGATCAGGACCGATAACATTACAAACCGTTAATTAGATTGTCTCAAGAATCTCGAGATATATATCAGGAGGATCAGAACAATTATGGCAGCAATATTCAATGAACGAACGAATGGTAGATTTATAAATGTGTAAGATGGATTCTGGGGTGAAAAATTGTCTGGCAACTTTCCTATCAGCAGACCCCCGAGCAATATCATCGCCCCACGTCATGTCAGTGGAAAAACGTGGGCCGAAGAAGGCGCAAAAAACAGTTTTCTTGGGGGGGGGGGCAAAATATACAAGCCATTCCTTGCCCCAGTTAACAATTGATTTGAGATCATTTTTGAAAGCAGCTGCCAGTTTTACTTTGTCAGGCCTATTGGACTTGAAACAGGAGTAAATAGTTATATTATCAGCATCAGAAAATGTCAGATGCTTCCTCAGGCGAAAAAACCAAGTCGACTGTTATTTTAAAATCTTCAGCAGTGGATCGTGTATATGAGTTCCATTTTTGGTTTGGAGTCAACTTGAATCTTTCAATAGACGTTCGGTGCCTGGAAAAGCATTGAGAGCTTAACCGTCCGTCGTGACTGGAGAAAATTGGGAGTCTTAACATTGGTGATGAGACAATGCTAACTTGATTATAGAGCTTGTGAAAGTTACCATCAAGCTTTCTCCATTTTGTTGTTAGGAGAGAAAGCGGCCGCAAGGCTCCGTTAAGCCGAGTTCATTTCAGCACCCACTCGTAAACAATTTAAACAAAAGCGAAAAAAAATCATAACAAATACTTAAGCGAAAAGAAATAAATTAAAAACAAAAATTCATTATTAAATATAAAAAATGATAAAAAACAAAGAAACAAGTAACACGCGGGAAAAGAGACGGATCCAAAATGTCCGAAGTGTGTGGCGTTAAACATGGCGACAGTATCATTTTGTAGTGTACGGCTAATTAAAAGCGGTCATCGCTGTTACGGAATGACTGGCATTATTTCCAGTTGGTCAGCTCGACAAGTGAAGAGCCAATCTAATAAATGATAAGAGTTCAGGAAATGGAATGGAGTTGAAGACATGGTAGGAACAAAAAGAAAGGAATAAAAGTCGGAGGGAAAAGAAACATGGACGACGTCTTTTTTCTTTTACTGTATTACATATCAGAGATAATTGTGTAAGGTTATTTTTTTTTCTTGACGGTTTTTTAAATGAGTGATGACGCATAAAAAACAAGCGGTTTTTCTGATTAATGAACACAAAAATAATAATACTGACACGCTATACTCGTATATAAGTCGATTTATTTATATACTAATGTTCATCCACTACAAGCCCAACAGCCACTCAAGGTGTAGGTTAGTGTGTGGAGGTATATTAGGAAAGAACAAGCGTTAGGAGTATCGAGTAGAAGTATGTTGACCATGTTCACCATAGTCTATGAATATAGAATCCAGCGCAGTACGTAATCTGTTCAATGAAACAACGTTAAAGATTAACACTCACGAGTCAGACACTCTACTGGATCTGACTATATTGCCAATAGCACCAGCAGCTGTTCCGTAATTCTTCAGTCTTCGATATCAAAGGCTGGCAGTAATATTTAGCCACCCCCACGAGGGTTACATGTGGCATAAGGTCGGGTTTAACGTGGGATTTTCGAGCCCGTAGGCTCGGCCAAAAATATTCCCTATTGGAACCCGTAAAAACGGGTTCAGGGACAGTCTACCACCCTGAACGAGACTCTGCCCCTCGGCGGAACCTCGTCCGGGTTCCTATCTGCCTGAAAGCAGAGAGTTCGACTGTTCAGCCATCAAAGGCTGGCAGTGCATATTCGGGAAAAACATGGCCGCCTTTATACACGTCGCGTTGAATATTTTGAGCCTTCTGAATAGTAAAATCCTTCTATTGGTGAAATATAAAATGAGTCAGCTCATTTTAACTGGCTCGCTAGTACACTAGGGTACCCAAAAACTCCAACAAATTAGACTTTAGAAGGTACCGGAGATCCAATTCTAAACAGGAAACAAGGGATAAATCTCTAATCTTGTTTAAATGACCGGGGAGGAGTTTGAACCGTGCGTTAGGCGAACCTACCTACTCCGATTGGTAGAAGAGAGAAAAAAATAATAAAATGAAATGAAATAGTTATTGAATAAGATTTCAGAGTTCAGACGCACACGTCAAAAGTACAGAGTTGAAGCAGACTTTACATGGTACAGGCGATCCAATTCTAAACAGGAAAACCTCTGGTCTAGACCGGGGAGAAGTGTGAACAGGACGATAGGCGATCCTATCTACTCTTAATGGTGCGAGAGATAAAAATAATTAAAAATAGAATAAAATAAATAATTAGTGAATATCAGTCACAGAAATTAGCGGCGAATATATGTGTTTTGGTAGAATTAGTTATAGAACTGACATTAAATTAAAATAAATTTTAATATAACTTAGTATAAATTCCAATATCCTCGATCAAATAAAAATATCAAGCATGGAATTAACATTATTTGAACTTCTTCTGGTGAAAAGAAAAATCAAAACAATAATTATGGGGAAAGACATGCACATGCTTGCCTAAAATTTATCCAGGCTGCTCTGAACGACCACAAGCATTCATTCATTTTGCCATTCCTTGTGTATACCAAGCTTGGTAGAATAGCTGATATACCTATAAACCCGATATTCGGATATCGTATATATCGCGTATTAATATAAAAAAAATGTCCTCCCCTCCAAAAAAAAAAAAAAAAGTAGGGGTCCGTTCATGTATAAAATGTGAACTTTAAATCCTGTGGTAGCTAATTGACAATATCTCGTTTCGTTTTTTCGATGATGAGCAAAAACACAACTGGATGTGTTTCTGAACAAGCCGTCTGAAGATCGCATCCGAGAAGAGTGGAACGAGTGGATGGTTAGCGGAGAAATGTCATCCGGGCAACCGTAATAGGCTAGGGATAACAGCACCAACTCATGAGGTACTGTAGATTGTGTTAGTTGTACGGCTGTCAGACATTCTCTGCTGGCATTGAATCATTTGGTGCTAAGAAAATTGGTTCAGTGTTTCGTGCTGGACAAATTTTGGCATTCGTTGCAAAAGTTTCTCAAAGTATAAGTTTGATAATTGATTCCATTCTTTTTTCAATGACTCTAAGAGCTTTTTTTCAATTTTGTGTTTTCATTCTTCTGTCAAGTCCTCGTTACTAAACCCAAAATATCTCTGCATGTTCATGTAGAGGTGAGAAGAGCGATAAAGACAGTTTTGTAGTCGTTGAGGAAGAGTGTTGTCCTGAAAAGGACAGTTTATCACATGTCGTTCCTGCTGACCAGGATGGCTGATTGGAGGCCGACTGGACAATGGCTGGCTTCATGATCGTAAAGGGACGTTTTTTTATGTCAAAGATCATGATTCAGAACTTTATAATAGTGTACCATAAGCTTATTTTTATCGATGTATATTTTTAAAATTATATCAACTTGACAGAATATTTTTTTACTCAAGTCTTCGTTATGTTTGTTGTTGTCTTCTGTCATTCAATATCTGTTTACCTGCCAACCATTCGCAACAGATTCTTTCCATTACCCATCCCATCCCCGGGAGGCACGGTGGAGTAATAGATAGCGGCTCGGATTGAGGAATCGGAGAGCCGAGTTCGAATTCCAGTCGAATCCATTTCATTCACTAATACCCTTGGGAAAGGTATGAATCCTCTTCTTCTCTCTCCAGCTATGGGTAAGTAGAAGGACAGGCCGGGTTCTATAACCTTGGATGGCAACTGTTCTACCGCAGAAAGAAATGGCAACCTACCGAAAGATACATGACGTTTAAGCGTTTATCACGGATGGCACCTAACTGACTGATAACAGGAGTACCAGACCAGATGTGACAGCAATATTCAATGCACGGGAGAATGGTATATTTATAAATAGGCAAAATGAATTCTGACGAGATTGTCTGATACAACAGAGTGGACGGCGACGTCTTCTCTGTTAGACGGTCGAACTCTCTGCCTCTGAGCAGAGAGGAACCCGGACGAGGCTCCGCCGAAGGACAGTCTCGTTCGGGGTGGTTGACCAACCCGATCCCGTTTTTACGGGATCTACGTGCATTTTTTGGCCCAGCCTACGGGCTCGGGAATACCCCACTTTAAATCCGGCATTGTGCCACATCTATCCCTCGTGTGTGTGTGTGGGGGGGAGTAAATACTGTCTGATACGCCAAAGTGAATCAATAAACATAACAGTAGATCTGATATTGATTGATTCAATATACGTTTGAGTACCTCCAAAAAGAATAAAAAAAGTTAAGTAAAGTTATTCTTTAAAATTTTATTTTAATTTTAATTTAAAAAAATAGATTGAATTTAATATTACCAATAAGCAAAATACTAATTCTGTATTTCAAAACTAATTTAAATTGAACATCAAATTGCTTCTATAAAAAAAACCCTAAAAAACAAATAAACAAAAAACAACGCAACGTCGAGACTGGTTAGTACTTAGATGGGTGACCAGTTGGGAACAACAGGTGCTGTAAACGTGGATGTTCGGATGGTGTAATGGCTAATGGATCGGAATTGTAATCGGAGAGCCGAGTTGTAATTCCAATCGAGTTCGTTATATTCACTTACACGCAAATGCCGTTGGGAATTGCATGAATCCATCTCTTCTCCCCCCAACTATGGGTTAATTAGTAAGATTTGTATCCCTAAATCATTATCATCTCAAAAAACAAAAAATCTTACAATGTAAAAACATTTGCTGGCTTTAAATAACCTATAAAGGGTTGATAAACTGTAGAAAACAAATCAGTCAATCATATTTGAAAATATCAACTTAAAATATATCTCATGCAGCCAAGAAGAGATTCTACGTTTATCATTAAAATCCAGGGTGACTCATCTTTTTTTCATCTGGAGATTAAGTTGTCTGCCTTTTTAGGGTTGAATATATTGAAATGTTTCCACATATCTATATAACTGACTTTGTCAAAAGGAATAAAAGTATACACGTGTTTTTACCTTGTTATTTTCCAGTGTTAATAATCTAACGGACATCAATGGAGATAGCTCGTGTCAAAACCAAAATTTATGAACAGTTTATAAAACCAAGAAGGTGATTCTGTTAAGCTTTACCCTTCCTTACGTTGTTTGTAAATGTTTACACTCTTTTCCTCACACGTCCTTAAATTTGTCCTTGCTTATCCCTCGCAGTTATGGGTTAGGACTTGTATCAGTAAATTTATTATTGTCTCTAAAAAATCTTACAATCTAAAAACATTTGCTGGCTTTAAATAACCTGCAATAGACTGATAGGCCGTAAAAAAACAAATCCATTCCAAGAGACTTTATTATTAGTCTTTTCCGCCGGTTGGCTACTCATCTCTCTCGACCATCCCTCAGACGTTGTAGTTCAAGGTATTGAATCCATCTCTTCTCCCTCCAACTATGGGTTAATTAGTAAGACTTGTATTCCTAAAGCATTATCATCTCAAGAAAAAAAATCTTACAATCTAAAAATATTTGCTGGCTTTAAATAACCTGCAATGGGTTGATAGGCCGTAAAAAACAAAACAATTCCACGAGACTTTATTATTAGTCTTTGGCCGCCGGTTGGTTACTCATCTCTCTCGACCATCCCCCAGACGTTGTAGTTCAGGGTATTCAAATCTAGGAGGTAACATATTCGGAGTGAAATGATCGGGAAAATGTTTCTTTACTGGGCCAAGTGGATGTGAGTAGAATCCTGCTAAAACAAGTATGGCATTTCGAGGTCACTATTCGATTCAAGACTTGAACATTGTATCCAGAATATAGGCAGTAACATTGACCAAGAAGTTGAACGACAAAACAAGGCCTTCAGAATCGTTCACTGATGATGTGAACACGGGGTCGAAACCACACACTTGGTGTGGGTAACTACATAGGATTTGTGCCAACTATTGTTCATCTGCTATCAGTGGCGATTAATCAGAGCGTTTAGGGCTTCTTGTTCAGTAACTTGAACAGCCCTCTTAAGCATCACAAGAACCACATGTCTGATAAGGGACTCCGTCATCTTGAGATGTTCTTGTTGACTTGATGCTTCCGTGACTAAGAAGGATTTCGAGGAACTCGCCTGGCGTTATGTCTTTCTCTTCTCTGCGAATGTCACGTCGCCGTTCGTTGCCTGCAACTTGTTACAGAAATGTAACGGAGGAAAAAAAAAGAAGAGAGGTTTTAAGGGTAAAGGAATAACTTTAAAATGAAAGAGACATACTGAAGAAAAAGAAGCAGAGAGAGGTAGACAAGCGTGAGAAAGAGAGAACGAAGGAAAGATAAAAAGAAGGAAAAAGAAAAAGTGACGTATTGAAGGATATTAGTTGATTTAAATTATAAATAATTTGAGTTGAAACAAATATTATTTACATTAAGTTTAAAACATCGCAGAAATGTATTCTTGTACCACAGCGGTAGTTGTTTATTTAAGGTGTTGATAATGGATGTTTATGTATTTTTTTCTGGGGGGGAGATTTATCTGTAAAAAATAATTGAAGAATATAACGTGAGCGCCTTTTAATATAATTTGTAAGTACTGAGTAATTAAAAGATTTAAGAAAATATTCTCCATAATCTAATGTTTTATTCAATTCTAGATAATTTGTCTTTAAATTTACTATAGTTACCGCTCTTATTTTCTGATAATGTTGTGTATGGTCGTCCATATCTGCAAAGATAGGCACAGAAAAAAAGATGATTTAAATTCTCCAAGGATATCTACTTTTAACTAATATAAATATTAACCGTTTGAAAATTTATTTTTTTTTAAATTCCATAAAATTAAGTGTGTGTGTGTGTGTGTGTGTGTGTGTGTGGTGGGGGGAGGTAACAGATATTAAAAAATATTTTACCAAGATTTCTTTTAAAATAAAATGTTCTAAAATAATTGAATTTTATTTTCGAATATGTCTTGAAAGTTTCATTAAAATCTGAAAATTATTTGATTTTTGCAAGAATTTCCAAATCAACGCGTTTTTTAACGCAATAAGGACGCTAAAAGTTCCTATTCTAATCTTTGATCTCCCCTACCCCACACCTAGCTGATGAAAGTGTTAAGAATATAATTAAATAATAAAAAAATCCTTTGGTCTTTCTTGTTATTGAGTTCTTGACGGTAAAACTTTGCTTTTTTTTTTATCAAATTTGGGGTATTTTTTCTTCATGGTATGCTCTTTTTTCAGCACATTAGTAGAGGTACCTACAGACACAAGGAAAAATATCTATCTATCTATCTATCTCAGTCTGATCCTATCTATCTATCTATCTATCTATCTAAAAAAAAAAAAAAACGAAACGAAATGGTGCAGAAAGACGGCCTGAGAGAAGAAAAAGACAAAACCAAGAAGGGAGAAACAAATTGTAAGCCAACTGACAAATGACGGTAAGTGAATGATAAAAATTAAAAATGAATAAAAAAAAAAAAAAAGAATCAGACGTAATAAAAAAAAGAAAGAAAGAAAGAAAACGAGGGTTATGGGAGAATTAAAAGAAAAAAAACTGAAAGGAAGCAGACGACACGAAAATGATGGCGAAACAAATGGAAAAAATGTATTAATTTCATTTGAACTTAAAGTATTTTTCGACAATTTTTAGTGTATTACACACTTTGTTTTAGAATTCAACACGACAGGCACAAGCACACACACACAACCACGCACACAGAAGAAATATATATATATATATATGTATATATGTATATATATATATATATATATATATATATATATATATGTATATATATATATATATATATATGTATGTATGTGTGTGTGTGTGTGTGTGTGTGTTTGTGTGTAAGGGATAATTTCGATAAAAGTGTTATTAAAAAATACAGTTGCTGGGCATGAGGCATATAACAGAAATACGAAAGGAGAGATGGCAAAAAACGAATAGTCGATGGAAGAAGTGAGGCGAATAGGAAGAAGGAGGAGGCCATGCATATGGATGTGGCTTGTTGAATATATGTAGAAGTCCAAAATGACGAGCTTAATGTGTGTTTCTCGTTTTAATTTATTCCTTTTACAAACAGCCATCAAAAGGGAAGATTACACACATGCTAATATTTACATTTGCACACGCGCACATCTCTCTTCTCTCTCTCTCTCTCTCTCTCTCTCTCTCTCTCTCTCTATATATATATATATATATATATATATATATATATATATATATATATATATATATATATACTGTGTATATATATATATATATTTACTAGCAGTATAACCCGGTTTTGACCGGATCTTTCATTATTGGAGCAGTTTAAGTTTAAAGTCAGCCCACCCGAAAATCATTTGGGTGCAACTGAGGCACATCCTCAAATAGAGGGGTTAACAATTTGAATGGGGGGTATGGCCCTGAAAAGGGGACAGTATAATAATAAATAATATTATTGCAATAATTTAAACTATTTTTATTAAAGTTTTTATGAAAGATATATATCCAAGAACAGATAGTAAAGAGTAAAACGTTGCTGAGAGTTATAATGGACAGGAAGTAGTGGAGAGCCATTGTCGCCAACAATTTAGACTCAAAACCGACACTGAAGAATTATCTATGAAACAAAAAAAAAAATCAGCAAAATCGGATGAAAACTGTGGAAATGCGTAAACAACCACCGATCACACACACACACACATACATACACACACACATACACATACACACGCACATACATACACACACATAAACATACACACATACATACACACACACATACGCACACATACACACACACACGCGCGTGCGCGCACACACACACATACACACACACGCGCGTGCGCGCACACACACACATACACACGCACACACACATACACACGTACGCACACACACACGCACGCACACACATACACACGCGCACACACAAACGTTCGCGCGCGCACACACACACATACACGCGCGCGCACACACACACAC
>OZ038518.1:67817821-67852821 GCA_964036315.1 Acanthosepion esculentum | reverse complement strand
AAGGCATGATCCAGATGCTCCCTATAGTAAGATTCGTCGCTTGTCAGCAGGGTCTTTGGCTCAAGAAAGCAATTGAAACTAATTTCGAAATTTTGAAACTAATCTTCCTTAATAGGCAAGAGAAAGGCATGAATTAGATGCTCTCTGTAGGAAAATCCCTTACATGTCAAAACGTGATTTGTATTGAAGAATAGAACAAGTGATACTAGATTTTGTGTATTAATGGTTGAGAGAAAGTCATGAACCCGTTCTTACCTTAGTGACTTATTGAAGTGATGAATCGATGAAAAGAATTAAAAATTATTTTACTCATGCCCCTAATCCGCCAATTCTCCAACACACACACACACACACACACACACACAGATTACTTAACAGTAATTTCTCTAACCATTTAGTTGATAAAAAAGTTAAACAACCTTAGAAAAAATAATTTGAAACTAATTCAAAGAATAGGAAAGTATCCAAGTAACGGGATGAAATAACCAGAAACGAAACAAAAGAATTAAAAGAATTCTCATTCATAGATACACACAGAGAGAAAAATACCAAAACTAAACAAATTCCACTTATCATTCATTTGCCAAAACGAAAAATCTCCAAAATGATAAAATCCCAAACTGGACCAAAATAATTCAAAACGATAATAAACTAACGTTGTATGTCTGCCTAATACAGACAACAGATATATTTAGGTACCTCCAAAGAAAAGGGATATTTAGGTACCTCCAAAGAAAAGGGATGTTTAGGTACCTCCAAAGAAAAGGGATGTTTAGGTACCTCCAAAGAAAAATGGCATTTAGGTACTTCCAAAGAAAAACGGTATTTAGTTACCTCCAAAGAAAAGGGATATTTAGGTACCTCCAAAGAAAAGACATATTTAGGTACCTCCCAAAAAATTTTATGTAGGCACCTCCAAAGAAAAATGGTATTTAGGTACCTCCAAAGAAAAGGGATATTTAGGTATCTCCAAAGAAAAATGGTATTTAGGTACCTCCAAAGAAAAAGTATATTTAGGTACCTCCAAAGAAAAATGGTATTTACCTCCAAAGAAAAAGAAGGAACAAGAAACTCAATCCTAAGCAGTAGACAAGGGATGAACTTTTATTCTTGTGCAAATGACCAGGGGGATGAGTGTGAACCGGGCGACAGGAAATCTATCTACTTCTGTTGTGAAAAGAAAAAAATAATTAGTGGGGCAGAGTCTTGTTTATGCGGGTTCTACGGGTTTTTTTGCCCGAGCCTACGGGATCGGATGACCCACGTTAAACTCGGCCTTGAGCCACATATAACCCTCGTGGGGGTGGGCTGTTAAATATAACAGTGATATAGACTGTTCTACCGAGGCTGTGACTGTTCGCCTCTCCTATTGAACTCTCTGCTTTGGGCAGAGAGGAACCCGGACGAGGCTGTTCCGAAGAGAAGAGTTTCGTCCGGGGAGGTAGACAGACCCGAACCCGTTCATGCGGTTTCTACGGGGATTTTTTGGCCGTTATTTATTATTACAACCGTCTCTGCCTTTCACATCCATCTTGCACGCCACATCATCTCTCTGTTTGTTTCTTTCTCTCTCTCTTTCTTTCTTTCTCTCTCTCTTTCTTTCTCTCTCTCTCTGTTTCTTTCTCTCTCTCTTTCTTTTTCTCTCTCTCTTTCTCTCTGTTTCTTTCTCTCTCTCTCTTTCTCTCTCTTTCTTTCTCTCTCTCTTTCTCTCTCTCTCTCTTTCTTTCTTTCTTTCATTCTTTCTTTGGTTTTATGATGAGTTTTATCCTTTCATTCTTTCTTTTTTTTCTTTTTTTCTTTTTTTCTTTCTTTCTTCGGTTTTAATGATGATTTTTATTGTGCCACATGTGCCCCTCGTGTGGGTGTCACTGAATATAACATTGATATAGACTTTTCTACCGAGGCTGTGACTGTTCGCAGATCTTGTCGAACTTTTTGCTTTTGGCAGAGAGGAACCCGGACGAGGTTGTGTCGAAGGGCAGAGTCTCGTCCGGGGAGGTAGACAGATTCGAACCCGTTTATACGGGGTCGGATGACTCACATTAAGCTTGGCCTTGTGCCACATGTACTCTCGTGGGTGGGGGTACTAAATATCAACAGTGATATAGACAGAACGCTGGTCAACCGATACAAACTCCCAAGTTGGTTAACACACTTTAATTGTATTTACTGTTCAATACTCTCTTTATCTGTTACCTCTTGTTTTTTTATTTTTTAACCATTTGCTTGGTAACAACAATAGGACATCAATTTCTGGCTGAAAATTGATGAAAGACCGCTTAAAAAGAGAATAAAAAGCAGGAAAAAATATTCTTCCCACTGACTGACCTGTTGAAGACTACATTTTTCTGTTCATTGTACAAAAACAACGCCGGGACTTCTTAGATCGTTCTAAACCACACTTCTTGAAAAAGTAATGTGTACATTTTGTGACGACAGAATCCATAATTATATCAAACATTGATCAGGCCCACCATACATAATCTCCAAATAATACGCACACATGTAGAGATACGCGCACATACGCAGACACATACGATATTCACCTGTATTTTCTATCAGTTTCATATAAACCTAAAGACATTGTTATACTCTTAAAACTACTTGTATGAAAGCAAGCACACACACTCATATTCACACACTCATATGTCCTTAATAACTCATTATGCTACGCACACATCTAGAGACACGCACATAAAAATCATTCGGTAAAAAGTGAACGCGGGCTGATGGGCGGGCATATAGTCATCCATATATAATATTCATAGGATGATGGTGCTAAGTGTATACGACCGGCCCTTTTCCCTTTTCCAATTCCCGTGAACGGCGGCCAGTCTATAAAGCGAGGATCGAATTCCAGGCTCATAAATAGTTATGGCCAAATTTCTCAATCTTTCCATCAAGTCGACCTCATCAGTTTCATCCGTGCACCATTTCTGCACTTTGGTATCAGCTGCCATCGCAATTCTCTCTGTGGCCATGTTTATGGTCATCATCACTGTAATTATTACAGCCGTCTCGGCCTTTCACATCCATCTTGCACACCACACCATCTCTCTCTCTCTCTTTCTTTCTCTCTCTCTCTCTTTCTTTCTCTTTCCATTTTCCTGTTCTCTCCATTTCTTTCTTTCTTTCTTTGGTTTTATGATGAGTTTTATTCTTTCTTTCTTTCTTTCTTTTGTTTCCTTCTTTGGTTTTATGATGACTTTCTTTCTTTCTTTCTTTCTTTCTTTCTTTCTTTCTTTCTTTCTTTCTTTGGTGTTATGGTGAGTTTTATTCTTTCTTTCCTTCCCTGGGTTTTTGATGAATTTTATTCGCTTGTTTTTCTTTGTTTCTTTTTTTTCTTTGTTTCTTTGTTTCTTTCTTTCTTTTGTTTCCTTCTTTGATTTTATGATGAATTTCATTCTTTCCTTCTTTCTTTCCCTGGTTTTTTGATGAATTTTATTCGTTTGTTCTTTCTTTCTTTGGTTTTATGATGACTTTTATTCTTTCTTTCTTTCTTTCTTTCTTTCTCTCTTTCTTTCTTTCTTTCTTTGGTGTTATGATGAATTTTATTCTTTCTTCCCCTGGGTTTTTGATGAATTTTATTCGTCTTTCTTTGTTTCTTTGTTTCTTTGTTTCTTTGTTTCTTTCTTTCTTTTGTTTCCTTCTTTGATTTTATGATGACTTTTATTCTTTCTTTCTTTCTTCCTTTCTTTCTTTCTTTCTTTCTTTTCCCCTCCTCTTAAACTCAGTCATTTTTCTCCAAGTCTCTCTTCATCACATGCTTCCTCTTTTTTTCCCTACCCCTCTCTTTCAGTGTATTAACTCCGTTTCTTTCCATCAGAACCCCGCTTATCTCTCTCTACATATCTCTCTCTGTCTCTCACTCACTATTTTTGTAGGCGATTTGCCTTCCAAACCGAGTTTATATTATCGACAGCCATTTTGGATTGTAAACTTCAGCGTATAAACAAGAATCGCCTGGAACGCCTCCAATATATTTGTCAAAGTTCGTCAGAAAAAAAAGTCAATTTAGTTTTCACGGCCAATTCGACTCCGTAAAGGTTTTCCGCAGGCATTCCAACATACATAAATAAGTATAAATATATATATATATATATATATATATATATATATATATATAAGACATTTTTATGTTTATACATTCTTTTTATAGATACAAATATTTAAGTCAATGCTCTGTTTTTATAATAAACAGTATTAAACAGCATTTACCGGCCTGAATGTCCGAGGAATTTTCATAGAAAATATTCGTCCTCCGAGAGTAATCGAACCTGTATCCTATACGGAACCGTCATATAGCCTGTCGTGCCTTTAACCGATTTGGCCACAGAGGAGCGTTCGGTTAGCAAAGTCGAATTTACTGCCTTTAAACTACAATCTTCCATGATTCTCTTACGTACATTCATATCTGCTCATGTCTTTAAAGTAATTGTCGGACTTTGTCCATTTCAGAATGTGTGACGTCATTTGTTTACATTTGGATAGAAAATAAAAGGGAGCTAACTTAATTGAATTTAATATGAAATGGTAAAATTACCCGAGAAAAATATTAATATATAAAAATATAAGAAATGAAAATATAAATAAATATAAATAGATGAAATAACTAGTAAAAACTATAAAAACTATAAAAAAAATAACGGATAAATAGCTAAAAATAAAAAAAAGATAAATAAAAACAGATTAAAAATATGAATAAAAATATAACAAATCTATATTTTTATTACATATATATATATATATATATATATATATATATATATATATATATATATATATATATATAATACTCCCTCATGTATATATGTGTGTATGACCATTAATAATTTGGGGCTGATTTAAACATACTTCAACGCATATATATATATATATATATATATATATATATATATATATATATATATATATATATATATATATATATATATATATATATATATATATATATAAAATGTACAGCTAATACATTACATGCATCCATTTACATAAATCCACATCAGCATGAGCGTATATTTACACAACGGTTTGACAAATGGCTCACGGCGTCTTCTGAAATAAAATCTCTCCATTTTTTTATGTTATTAGCATTTGTTTCCTCTATTCCTAGGCCTGGCCCTCGTTGCTTCACCTAAAGGCCGGGATTTTTTTATGACGTTATTCCTCTCCCCAAGATTTTTTTTTTTATTTCATTCATTTCTTTTCCTTTTTTTTTTTTTACTTTTTCTTCTTTGCAGTGCAGATTAGCTCATTCAGAAGTCAGTCAGCCCGTCTCAGGTTATTTTGTGAGTCGCACGTAATGGCGTCCGTTGCCTTGACGTCGAACAAGGGGAAGCACTTTAACTTTTCTGTTCCAAAATAAGTTCCAAAACCAGCGGCTAATTTGGTTCTACTGCGCATCTGCGACTTTTCGTAAAAACTGCAGGCCAACGCCAGAAAGAAAAAACAGACGAACCTTTAAGCGTTTAATGAAAGCTTTATTTAACCCATAAGTGTGGATCTATGGTTGCCTACACCACACAAATATATATTTTTCTTAAGATTATAACGAATACAAGGATAGGAAGTTTGTAAAGCAAAATTAATAACTCTGAGAATGTTTCTCCATTGTCAAAGGCTGGTGTTTCGATCTATGTGAGATCAGGCTGTCTACCTGGCAGCATAGCAAGGATTGTTTTCATGAATTTACTTTTCAAATGTCTTTCATATTACAAATTAACACTATCTACATCATTTTAATTTACGTGCCTACAAACTGACTAAAGCAGAAACTGACAAACTGACTAAAGCAGAAACTGACAAACTGACTAAAGCAGATTTTACTATGTGCATATGGAAACCATTTTCCTTTTACAATTAACACTAAATTACATAACATAAATAACATAATAACATAAATTTACATCATAACACATCTGTATCTATGAATGGAATTCTGTTAGTGTGTCTGTATGTTTGTCAACTTGTTACCTTGTCCTGAGAAAACCGTTCGTCCGATTGGCATGAAAATTCACACACAGATCGGAGATTTACGCCATTCGTACTTGACGTCTTCGGATTTTTCGATTGTTCCTCCAATTTTGGAAAAAAATCGATAAAACCGATAGGGGGGTCGAATATTGATTTGAAAAAAAATCATCAGTTTTTCAGTGATAGTTTTCACAAATTACAAGTGATATCCACCAAACTCACGTTGAGCAATGTCCTTATTTATAGTTTTAAGGTGCTGTTCTTTGTTTTTAAAAATTGATATAAGTTATCGGAAAAAATCGATCACTATGGGAGATTTGATTCAAATCCAATGTAGCTGATTTTTGGCTCTATTTTTCGCAAACTGCAAGGAACTTTCACGAAAATCATGTTGAGCATTAGTTTTATCAACAGTTATTAGTTGCTGACCTTTCTCTTCAATATCAGTATCAATTATCGGAAAAAATCGATAACATCATGCCACTTTTGACTTCCAATTCAAATCCAGTCAGGCTGATTTTTGGCTATATTTTTCGCAAATGGCGAAGAATTTTCAATAAAATTACGTTGAACATTGTTTTTATCAACAGTTATGAGGTGCTGACATGCATTTTCAATATCAATGTCAATTACTGGAAAAATCGATACAATCGATTACTTTGGGACAGTCGATTCAAGTCCAGTCTAGCTGATTTTTTGGCTATATATTTTTCGCAAATGGCGAAGAACTTTCAGCAAAATTCCCGTTGAGCATAGTATTTACCGAAAGTATTGAGGTGCTGACTTTCTTTTTCAATATCGGTTTCAATTATCGGATAAAAAATCGATAAAATCATAACTCTTTTGACTTCCCATTCAAATCGAGTTTACCTGAATTTGGCGATGTTTTTCGCAACTTGCTTGAGAATTTTATTTTACTTTATCGGCTTTCGTCGTGACAATTAAACACTTTTCCCCTGTGTGCTCCTTTGTGACCAACTAATACCTGAGGGAAGTCGATACAACCATGTCTTCATCAGAATTTGCGAATACACCAATCAAACGAATGTTCAACTGAGGCGTCTACACTACAGACTCTACAGCTGATTGTTATTCACACACACGTGACCATGCTTCACATAACGGTATCTCATTGGCTGAGTGCAGTACGCGGTCGCTGATTGGCGTTCGAGACCCTAGGACGCTCTCTGATTGGCACAACCGATTAGCCAATAATACTTCACATTTGAACCTGCTGTGCACAGTTGTGGGACGAAGGTCTCACTTCTGCTCCTGTTACGCCGCCATCCGGTTGATACGATAGGCTCCTTCAACTGATCATTTCTCCTACCTCAAGTTGTTTCTTACGTTTTTGTTTTCCGTTTGTCTGTTTAACTACATTTTTCAAACTACCATAAACAATTTATTCAGCTGTTTTACTTAAATACCTGCCTTCCTGATTCTGGCTCAGGCTTTACGATACTAATTTAGACTTTGCAATTGAGCAACCCTAATCAACCGCTACTAGCATCACTTTTCCCAATGCCGCCAAAAAAGAGGGTACGTCTTAGCCTTCGGTCTGCAAGAGCGTCCGCTATGAGAGCAAGAAGGGTCCGCGAGTCCCAGGAGCAGACTACAATGCGACTATCACAGGTCGCTCAACGCAGTGCCCTCACGCAGGTCTCTCAGTCAGAAGAGGAGCATGCCATCTGATTGGCTGGGAAAGCTGCCTACAGGGCTTCGTTGCGATCAAGGCTCAAGAATGCACAATGGTCGAGAGTGAATGCAACCACCTCTGCATCAGAGGCTTTCGAGCCTCATCATCAAAGGCTTCTTCGTAACGTAAGAACCGTTGCTGACACTGCGAAATTAAGGGCAATAGAGAAACTTGACCGCAGGCGCGCCCGTCAATCCAGGGACGCTGCCGCAAAAGCGACTGCTAGGGATGCTGAGACACTGCTCCGTAGGTCTCTACGAAATGCTAGGAATGCTGCCACCACTGCTAGGTAGTGGGCAGCTGAAACATTCGACCGCAGACGCGTCCGTTAATCTAGGGACGCTGCTGCAACAGCGAGCGCTAGGGCTGCTGAGACACCGCTACGTAGGTCTGTTAGAAATGCTAGGAATGCTGCCACCACTGTCAAGTCGAGGACAGCTGAAACATTTAACCGGAGGCGCGCCCGTCAATCCAGGGACGCTGCTGCAACAGCTAAGTCGAGGGAGTCCGAGACAGAGTTGGGATACACGGACCTTATTTACAATAGGGCACTCATTCAGGTTGAAGACATTGCTCTTAAAATGGGTGGAGTTGCGCTAACTACATACAGGTTACCTCCGCCATTGCGAGATGGCACCGCCGACTTATCACCAGAAATACTGTGTGAAACGTCTTATTGAACTGCTGATCTCGACCGCTATGTCCGAGAGAATGAATTACGCCTCCTACCAGAACAAAGAACAGCTTACACCACGGTGATTGACGCCGTCCGATAACAGCACGGTGGCATCTTCTTCCTAGACGCACCTCGTGGCACCGGGAAGACGTTCGTTATAAAATTAATTTTAGCTGAAATCAGGCGGAACAGAGACATCGTGCTTGCTGTTGTCTCATCCAGGATTTCGGCCACATTGCTGCCGGCCGGCCGGCCGGCCGGACGGACGGACGGACGGACGGCGCACTCTATGTTTAGACTTCCGCTTGACCTTGCCATGGCCGAAATTCCAACTTACAGCATTTCAAAAGCATTTCAAAAGATTCGGGTCAGGCTAACGTATTAAGAGGTTGTAAACTCATAGAGTGGGACGAGTGCACTATGGCTCACAAACAAGCACTCGAGGCGTTGAATAGGTCCCTTCAAGACATTAGGGTTTCCACTGCTCTCATGGGTGGCTTGACTCTCCTTCTGTCAGGTGACTTTCGACAAATCCTGCCTGTCATTCCATAAGGGACAAGGGTCGATGCTGTTCGTGCGTGCCTTAAGTCGTCCAACCTCTAGTCATTGCACCCGACCACCAACATGCGCGCTCATACTACTGGCGACGATGGGTCCGCTGATTTTTCAATGGGCCTTCTAGCCCTCGGAGAGGGCCGAACGCCTTCAGACGCAGAAGGCTACATTAACGTGGGAACACTGTGTTCAGTTGTTGACACCCATCAACAGCTCAGATGCCGTCTTTCCGCATCTTAGTGCCGACTACTGTGACCCTGAGTGGCTCTCTGAAACAGCTGTTCTTGCTCCAAAAAACACAACAGTTACTAGCATTAATGAGCAACTCTTGCAGTGCATTCCTGGTGACGATTACATCTACAAATCCATTGACAGGACGCCCGAACCGGACAACCTTACGGACTACCCGGTCGAACTTCTGAATTCCCTAGAACCGGCAGGACTTCCGCCTCACACACTGAGACTGAAAGTGGGCCCGCCCTTTATGGTTTTGTGTAACCTGGTTCCTCCGAAACATAACAATGGTACACGTATGGTGGTTAAGTCTTTGGCACCAAATTTAATTGAAGCGACAATTCTTACCGGTTGCGGAAGGGGTGAAACTCTATCCATACCGCGCATGCATCTATCTCCGTCGGGTACAGATGTGCCCTGTACATTCCGCCGGTCGCATTTTCCCGTCAGACTGTGCTTTGCAATGTCTATTAATAAATCACAGGGCAAAACACTACGTGTCGCGGGAATTTACCTTGGAGAGCAGTGTTTTTCCCACGGCCAGCTTTACGTAGGCTCTTCGCGTTTAGGTAGAAGCGAGGATGTATTCGTCTTCACTCCCAGGGTTTCTGCAAAAAATGTCGTTTACAATGAGGTTCTGTAGGTTGATGGGACGTAGGCGGCGGCTGACAGTATACCTCTATGCGGTCTTCAGGACTGTATAAACCGCCACGCAAAGCTCCGATTCCTAAGAGCAGTTTTCCCTCTTACCACACCTTCACAGCCTACCTGTCTTACAGACGTCCGTGAAATTTGTCTCCCATTGTTACTACACCGCTCCAGATAAACAAATTCCTTTCACCTACCTTCGGTGTATTCGCATGGATGCTTGCGTTTTCTGTCTAACCCTTCCGTCTATTGCCACTGTCATCTCCATTACACAACTACCATCTACACTATGGAGACATCAATAATTGTCTTAAGCCCCACCCCCCGGCAAATGCATCTCTGATGCTGTATCCATTCCCAACATTTTTGAATAGCTGAGCGCTACAGGGAGCTTGCAATGACATGCGCTTTCCCTAGATTTCAGTGTACAGTTTCGTCATACAGTTGATCACCGGCAGTGCTACATGAAACGCATCACAGACTCTTCACCTTTGTGGGATTAGTTTGGAATCTCTGTACTGGCCAAGTTTCGCCTATTGAATAAATCTACACCTGTACAATTTGTCTGCTGCAGAGAGTTGGCATCGTGGAATCCTTCTGGGGCCAGCAATTTAATTCCGTCTCCGCCTTGCTTCTCAGACACCTACCTGTTGACCTGCTTGTGGTAGTGCCATCGCCATCTTTCACTCAGCCTGTGTTGCGCGTACCGTTGCGTGCTTTTGTGTTTGCTGAAGTCAGCTTAAACGGTTGTCAGTCCATTTAAAAAAGAGATGATTCAAGACATACTTAGAGGTTGACTTATTTCCAACTCCAAAATTCCCGTCACCTACAATCGGCTGCTGGTGGTACCTCAAGCTCATACTGTGATGCGCTAAGACAAAATGTACTTGCGCAACTGTGTGCTCTACCCGCTGCTTTACTCAACACCGAATCATACAATTGCACTCACAGGGTTGGAGGGGTATAGTTGAGCGGTGCCACGCAATTCAGGGCATTCAGAGCGGTATTCGATGAGGTCAGTGACGCGTAGAAGTTGACACAACGGTTGGCACTTTCAGTTGAGATGCACAATGCCCCCACTACCTTCTGCAGCTACTTCAAGCGTCGATTCAATAGGCTGAAACCTGAGTACTGGCCAGTCGGCAATAAGTTCTGAGTATTTCGCTTACTTATTGAGGCAGCGTCTATTATGAAGAGCGATTGCTGTGGGTGCTTCATTGTACCTCTGTCTACCAGTAACTTCGACGGTACAACACTTCAAACTTTACGGAAGGCCAAATGCTGCGTTGCAAGTTCCATTCCTTTACTGGTTTTTTCCAAGTGTGTGCGTGGAGGGGGTCACGTGCGTTAGTCCGCTCAGTTTCCCGGGGGAAAGGGTTTCATCTTACCATAGGAAATGAACTCAAATCATTCTTGGTTCAATAAATGGATACTCCAGACTTATGCCAAAAAAGGAATGGACACAAATTCATCACTGGGTCAAGGGCTTTTCAACAAGACTAAGCAAGCCGTACTTACGTAGGGTCGGGTAGGTGAACGTGTGCAAACTGGAGTAGAGTAGCTTTGCCGACCACCGACTCCGATATGTTAAGCCAGTCCTACGGTGAAAACGCAACCATTATTTTACATTGCCAGAATTAAAAATCTTGACCGATTATGAACGGGTGGCAATTTTCGGGTAAGCACGGAACAGCAACACAGCAGCCACCTATTGCAACCGGTTGCCCTTGATCTCATTGATTTTGCTACCAATGAGATTCCGGGCCTATCAGTAACCTCAACAACTGCGAATACGTGCGTAAGTTCAATAATTCAAACCCCAAAGCAATTTTAACTATATAAAACCCCGAGCAACGCCGGGCTTTACTGCTAATAATTACATAATAACATAAATTTATCTATCTAGATCAATTTAATTTAATAATAATCGCTCTCCCGTCGAACTCGACGTATGAGGGTCAGACAGATCAGTTCCCAGAAACCGAAAGCTCGACAGCCACACAGGATTTGATTATAGTGGTGAAGACTTTGTGCAGGGCCATCCACACTTCTTGGAGGGACGAATACAGGGACCTGGTGCAACGGATGCCACAAGGTCCCCAAACAACACGCCGCAGGTTTTGAATTCAGAGTTGTCCTTCTCCTAGACCAGTTGCCATCCAAGGCTACAGAACCCAGTCTGTCCTGCTATTTACCCATAGTTGGAGGGAGAAGAAGAGGATTCACACCTTTCCCAAGGGTATTAGCACGTAAGTGAATGTAATAGAATCGACAGGAATTCGAACTCGGCTCTCCGATTCCTCAAGCCGTTATCCATTACTCCACAGTGCCTCCCGCCAATTTAATTTACGCGCCTACAAACTGACTAAAATAGATTTTACTATGTGTATGTGGAAACCATTTTCCTTTTACAAATAATGCAAAATCTTCAATTCCGGATAAGTCTGCAATACTTTTAGATAACGGACTATAATTGACTGATTTTGCATCAGAAAATACAGAGCTGAACAAGGTTGTAAGACAGAAAGAAAATCTCGTAAACGACGAACTACAGAGGAATAATCAAACAAGAAAGGGCTGAATAAACTTCAATGAAGTTTGTAAGCTTTTTCTATCAGATTGTAAATGGTGGCGATGAAAACTTTTGCTCGATGAAGCAGCAGATCAATACCTCACGGTCATCCTACTCCTCCTCATGTTCATCATCAGTTCATTGACTGCTTAATTCATCGTGGGGGGGGGGCTTAGGGCAGAAGTAACAGACAACCTTCTCCAGGATGATCACTTGTTGGTGGCTCTCAGGAGTTCCGGTATTGTCCTGCCCGTCCACTCTTTGATGTCTAACCTGCTCTTGCGTTGCTGTTCCGACTTGCGTCCACCTTCACCAGTGCCTTGTGTGATGGCCTTACAGCGGCTGTTATGTCGTGTGACGTGGCCAAACCATACCATCTTCCGACGCTTAAACGGTGGCGCAGAGAGATTCACATCTGTCCACGAGACTTTTGACCTTGCTCCATACGCAGTCATTGGTTTTCAAACCCCCTTTGTCCTTTCTCCTGCCTCAATCAGGAGAGTCCAAGTCTCACACCTGTAGAGGAGGATGGATGTGACCAGCGATTTTAGAGCTTGAACTTGGTCAGGAAGCTGATGTTGCTCTTCCATATCCTTTCCAGCCTGGCCATCGCTTCTGTGGTTGTGGCGAACCGAGTACGGATTTCTGATTTTCAGGTGCCGTCTTTTGACAGGGTTGCTCTCAAGTATTTGAAGATGGATACTTCTTCCAGTAGTTCGCCGTCCATGGTGACGCTGGAACTGGTGTTGCTTGTGCTGTTCACCATTACTTTGCATTTGAGTTCCATTCCATGTGCGCCGGCTCTTTCTTGGTCATGTCTCGCAGCTCAATAATACTGCCGCTATAAGGTCAATATAGGCTGAGAAACGCAGATTTCAGACAGGTCTATCACCAATAGAGGCGAAAATGCAGAGATCCTAGTGGGTTTCCTGCATAATTCTCTCCAGAAACAGGCTGAAGAGTGTTGGAAAGAGTAGGCAACCCTGTCCCTCGCGGTTGTTCACCCATTTTTATTTTTTTATCCAGTCGAGGTAGCTCGGACATCCGTGAGTCTATTACGCCAACCATCACGGCTCTACCTCAAGATCGGAAGGTCATTAGCGCGGTATTCTTTGTCATAACATAGCTGATCAATGTAGGGGAATGTTGAGCAACCAACTCGTTTTGCTCCAAGGCTAGGTGTTCACGATTTCTTGTTTTCCTTGCCAGCAGTGTCCTGCAAAGCGAGCTTTGTGTTCGGTAAAAATGTCAGGGATAAGTCCATATAACTGTGATGTTGTCGCCAAGAGATGTTAAATATAGCTCTCTGCATCAGTGTGTAGGTTCCATCAAGCCTAGACTGTAGGGATTTAGCATAACACGCACACCCCAGTCGATCCTGGGTCAAACCCGGGTTGCAGAAGAAGATAGTATAGCCATTTCCACACGCCGCCTATACCCACGGTCTTCTCCTCAGGGTCGTAGGACGTCGATTCAATCACATAATCAGCCCTACGTTAGCCAGTACCGTCGTCGGTCAACTGGTTGTTGGTCGCTGGCTGTTTTGATCAACATCTATCTGCCCACGTTGTGTTCTTTGATCTCAAAGCAGTGGGGATCGAATGGCGTCGGTAATTCGGAGCACTGGTTCCAGTCACGGAAAAGCTGTATTATGCAATAAATAAAAATGTTCTTGCAGACGAAATACGAGCGGAAGATTCGTGGTGTTAGTTTTAAATTGCTTTATATAGTTCCTGGTACAAAAATCAACCTTTCCCTCTTAAATTTCTAAAGTGTCACTTTGCTCTTTTAAATCTTGGAACGGGGGTTCAAAGCCGGGAATTCTCCCGGCAACAGGTCGCGTGGGGTTTTGGTAACAGCTTTCCCATACTTTGCCGCTCGTCTCGTTTCTCTATTACTCTGCTTGAGTCACCAAAGCAATCTGTTTATATCGAGTCCGGCACAAGACTGGAGTGGGGTCGACTGGTCTGGGTTTTCGGTAATTCCCCATCTTTCAGATTTAGTTGCAAGTATCCTCACACCTTTATAGCTCATACTTTCTTTTTTATGCCGCGCACCATTACTTTCAAGTGGGCGGGGGTAAAATTTCTACTTTTCTCTTCCTCTCTCCGTATTCGACCTGAGACCATCTCCAAAGGGAGGTTTTAATTGTCTTTTTGACAATTCTGATTTTTAAACCGAGTTCGCAAAGAGGTGGTCTTATTTTAATCATTGTTTTTCCATAACAAATATTATTCCCCAGACTTTGTTTTGTTTTGCTTTATAGCATCTCAACCAGTCATCCCGCTCCCACAGCCCTGGGGGGTTATCATGCAGACAAACCTTACAGGTTGTTTCTCATTTCAGTTTCCTTTTCGGAAGTTTCGTATCCCGAGTTTATGTTTCAGATAACCTTTTTGCCTCTCAATAACTTCCATTTTTTGTAACGGCCATAACTTAACCTTTTCTCATTTCTGTTTTTAATTCCCACGGTTAGCGAATAACCCTGAATATACCTGAGCGATTTCCTCCTGAACGATGGTCTCTCGATATCCTCCCCTCTTCCCTTCGCATATTCCTTGCTCACATTTTTACATTACCTCTTTTCATTCCACCAGTGTCAAATAGTGTCGACATCAGTTTATGTCCAGGCAGTGACACCATACATTAATAACACCGCCTCTACATTGGCTCGTAAGAATCTCCGGTTGTCTGGTAGATTAGATTTTTGAAATTTCAGCCATTTTATGCTTTATCTATGCGAATTTTAAAATGTTTTACAGTAGAATTTTTCTCGCTTCCTAGGTATGTTAAAGATTCGACATATTTTATTGATTCACCTGAGACAATTTGTATTGTGCCTTGTTGATTGAAATTTCCGAATTCAGCTTTAGAGGCGTTGATATAGAGTCCAGGATCGTTAGAAGAATTTTCTAGATGATGTAGGAGAACTGTGGCATTGCTAATGGTGTCTGCAGGTATAGCTAGGTCATCTGTATCGTCAATATCTGTCAACGTTTTTGGAGATATCGAGAGCCTTGGTGATAAAATTCAAACCTACGTAATGATATGTAGGAGAACTGTGGCATTAGTAATGATGTCTGTAGTGATATCTAGGTCATCAGTATAATCAGTATCTGTCAGTTTATTTGCAGGACATCGACTTGTGAGTCTCGGTGATAAATTCAAATCTAGATAATGATATTTGTCGAGGGAGGGAGGTTCTCAGTTGATATTAATAAACCTAAAATAATACACAATGTCTACGATGAAACATTCAGTTTGGATCAAAATTAGTCATCGTCTGTATTTTTTGTGATGAATATCGCTTTAACGGCAAGAGACCTCCCTCAACATTTTGTTTTTCCTTTTCCTCATGATCCCGCTAGATGTCGCATCGATAGCATCATCTCTGATATAATAGTATTGACATGCGATTACCAATGCACAAGCGTCATTTATAAGGTAATTAGAAAAACATTAAGTGTAAATATTAAAATCATTTTGATTATAAATTACATGTTAACATGTGTAATTACAAAAACATTGGAGATAAGTTAGCTTTTTAATATGAATTCTAGAAAGACAGATTCCCTATCAGTGACTGTTTGCAGAAATCTATCTCCATAGATTTATGCATGTGTGTGTAATACAATACACCCCTTCTTACACCAACATACATTTAGTCAGAATATATTTATATGAGAAAATACCATGTGAATATTATATCATCCATTTTTATTAGAATTTTTTACGATTAGTTGGATTGCAATTTTTTTATGTAAATCGATAGTTTAAGCAGAGAAAAGGCTAGTCACCAGCCCCTGTGGACTGAAGTAACAGTGATTGATTTCTCTGTTTAACGGCACATCAACTCCTTATGGGTCATTTAATACTGAAATTTAATCTTCTTGGGGGCTTATGATATATGTTATTCTGCTTTCACAACTGATTACATGGTAGATGATACTCAGCTTTTGTGTAGATACATGTTTGTGTGGATACCATTACTAGAGGTAGTGATATGTGTGTTTTATGTTGTAGCTCTGTTGAAGTTATATTTTGGAATACAGTTTGATTTCTTTAAGAAATTGTCGGATATTATACGGATTAATGTCCTGAAAGAGTTCTTTCATGTTGGTTGTTTAGTTAGTTGATTTTGTTTAGCAGCATATCAACACCTCTATGGGTTTTTTTTAATGCCGAAATCTAAATATTTTGAACACAATTTTATTGCTTAAGCTCAATATATTTTAAACATAACATCACTCTCGCAAACAATTTTTAATAAAATACATTAACCTCGAACCCGTTGATGAATGTTATGATCCCTGTTTATAAATTCCAGTTGTATAAGGTCTTTTTTTACTACAAGCTTTCGATTGTTCATATAATCATCGTCAGGTATAGAAATAGATATGTCTTTTTTACATCCAGGTGATAACAGGACAACGAAACTTAAGAAAGCTTGTAGTAAAAAAAAAGACCTTATACAACTGGAATTTATAAACAGGGATCATAACATTCATCTACAGGTTCGAGGTTAATGTATTTTATTAAAAATTGTTTGCGAGAGTGATTCTTGTCATTTATATCATTAACTTCACTATCTGCTTTTTGTATGAATGATTCATGTAATGTAAATTGAACTGCACCACATACTGGATATATATATATATATATATATATATATATATATATATATATATATATATATATATATATATATATATATATAATTCCAAGAGGATATGATTCAGGTAGAACTCGATGTCCAGGACAGAGTAAGGATATAATAAAAAGACTTAAACACTATATATAATATTATTATTTATTTAAAAATATGTATTCATCGCGACACAGAAATTACGACGTTTCGGAACTAAAAACTAAACTTAAAATTAAAGTTTTTGTTCCATTTTCTAACGATGTTGAATAATTTCCAAAAAACATGCGTGTGTATAAACAAGCGGAGGACATTTGAAACATTTTTTATGAGTTGCTGTGTTGAGTTACAACAATGACCCTTTGGACATATGTTTATATCGACTTTTGTCCTTGTTTTGGTGTGAGGAACAAGTTTTTAATCGTATATTTGATACACTCTCTCTCTCTCTGTATATATATATATATATATATATATATATATATATATATATATATATATATATATATATATATATATATATATGTAGACATAATTATAAGCATTATACTACTAATAATCCACTGAATGATGAGATCCTTATGTATAAAATGGATATGGTGTATTTTTTAAATCAGCTAGTACTTTCAAATGCTTCACGCATTCATCTTCAGGCTGTATTTTTTCCTTTAGAATCAAAACTAGAAGACGAAATAAATGTGTTTTTCCGACCGAAAGAAGTTTTTGAAACATTTTATACATAAGGATCTCATTATTCAGTGGATTATTAGTAGTATAATGCTTATAATTATGTCTACTAGCGAAAGGATTTCGCCAATAATTGCATTAATATTGCTAATTGATTCAAGGTATGATTAACTCTTTGTAATATAAAATTATATGCTGCCTATATATATATATATATATATATATATATATATATATATATATATATATATATATATAACGAAAGAAAGAAAGAACAGTAAGATATATAATCCGGTGTTCTTATTGATATTTTTCATTTTTACAAAACATTACACAATGTAAATTTACAGAGCATAAATGTTATAAATTAACTGATTTAAAATAGGGTTTTTCGCTACACAGTAATAACCATGTTTCAAAAATGGAAGCTAAAAACTTCAAATTAAATTTTGTAATTAAATTAAAACATTAGTTCCATTTCATCTTCAAGCGAATATCTATATAACTTATTTTAAAATTTACTGAGTTCTAAAGGGACGCATAAATTCATAATTTCCTGTTTCCACGGATACAGAGGAATCCAGTCATTCAGACAAGCGGCGGTAGCGTCTTCATTTTTATTAACTATTTTTGTATCAATTACAAAAATAGTTAATAAAAATGAACACGCACTATTTCATAAAGAACATCATGGTTCTTGACAAAAGATCATATCAACTGGCTCTTTTACATAAGATTTAGTGCGATTTAATCAATGTCCAATAAGGCAATAATAATCTGTTGTTTACAAGTCATACAAATGTCTCTTAAACTTAATTCACTCTTTATTGCTCGTAAAATCAGCCAAGGTTTTGTTACGCCAAGTGATTTTTGACTTTTTATTTTACACTGGCACTTTATACTTGGGTTGTCGTTCATTCTCTCTCAACCCCTTTTAATCATGTAACTCAAGTTTTCCTTCTGATTTTCTTTCCTTCAATAGATCCTGTGAGTTTTAGATTCTCCCGGCCTACTTCCTCATAATGTGTCCCAGAAATTTCACTTGATTTTTCTGGCTGTAAATATAAGTGTTTTTGTCCTTTGTATTTCCTGTGGTCCTTATTGCACATGTCCCGGCTGTGGTATTCTCTTCTTCATCTGTGAGGAGACGGTCAAGCATACACTTGCAAGACGGTCAAGCATACACTTGCAAGACGGTCAAGCATACACTTGAAAGACGGTCAAGCATACACTTGCAAGCAAGGCATCAGAGGTAGGGTCTATCAGTTTAGTCAAATGAAGTAGCGAGCTGTTCTATTATTGAACATATTTGCGCCGCCCAGTTCCCTAATGCTCTCATATTATACATACATACATACATACATACATACATACATATATATATATATATATATATATATATATATATATACAGATATTTTTGAAGGTACAAAATTTATCACAGAAATAAACGTATGAAGCTTGATATTACTAGATATATTAAAAACGGGCGAAGCAACCGGTTTCGCTCCCGCTCATCAAGCTTACAACGGGAGATTTAATTTAAATTAAAAACACAGAAAATGTACAATTAAAGGAATATATATATATATATATATATATGTATATATATATATATATATATATATATATATATATATATTGATATCACACACATATAGGCATATATATATATATATATATATATATATATATATATATATATATATATATATATATATATATATATATAATCTAAAAGGCTCAAACACTAATATCTTGAATTTGTAGGTCTGATAAATTGGATCGTGATTATGATTCCAATGTAATAAATTATAAGCATGGAATATTAGTATTTTAGACTTTTATATTATATTCTTACTGTGTCCTGGACATTGAGTTCTACCTGGATTCTATCCTCTTGGGAATTCATATATATATATATATATATATATATATATATATATATATATATATATATATGTATACATTGATCACTAATATTATCTATCAATCTCTATCTCTCTCTCTCTCTCTCTATATATATATATATATATATATAGAGAGAGAGAGAGAGAGAGAGAGAGAGGAGAAGGAGGATTGATATTACATCATAGTTCAGTACACATTTCTTTGTTTCTAACAGCATTGTCAAGTATCCTTCTGGAAGGCACCTTTTGCTATTCCTATGCAGATTCCTTTGTCACATTTTCCGTTGTCTTATATTCAGTCTTCTTGATGCTTTCCTTTACTACATTCTCAAAGACTTCTGGTAATTTTCTATATTTGTACAATGTCATATGCGTAGCATATCTGACCCAATAATGCATCTTGTTAATTCTCTCTATTTATTTTTAATGAATTCACCCTAAGCAAGGCGATAATGCCACTAAGGCGCAAAAGGGCTATTAAAAGTGAAAGAGAATGGAAAAGACTTTAGAAGAAACCGGCAACCCAATCCTAACAGAAAACAAACGATAAAACTCTACTGTTTAAAAGACTAGGGAGATGTCTGAACGGGGTGACGATCATTTTTAATGAATTTTATTTATCGTTTATCTTCGGCCAGGTATTGACGAGAAATTGGAAGATAGGTTATTTTTTCTGTGTATCTATGCCTCTAAACTACATCGGCAAATGATGGTCGTGGCAAAAAGTGTGATCAAGAAGGAAAACTCTGATATGGTAGTTTGGGGGGGGGGGTCGAGTGCATCGGTGTGAGATGAAATGTCAAATGATGATGGATAGCCCAGAACATAATTGGAAAGAAACCAGTGGAACATCTGCTGGGAAATTGCAACGATGGAGAAGCCATTTACGTTTTACATTTTATTTATTTACCAGTAAGTAAACGACCTCAGAGGTAGGGTCTATCAGTTTAGTCAAATGAAGTAGCGACCTGTTCTATTATTGAACATATTTGCGTCGCCCAGTTCCCTAATGCTCTCATATTATACATGCATACATACATATATATATATATATATATATATATATATATTGATATCACACACACACACACACATACACACACGCACACACACACACACACACACACACACACACACACATATATATATATATATATATATATATATATATATATATATATATAATCTAAAAGGCTCAAACACTATTATTTTGAATTTGTAGGTCTGATAAATTGGATCGTGATTATGATACCAATGTAATAAATTATAACCATGGAATATTAGTGTTTGACCCTTTTATATTATATTCTTACTCTGTCCTGGACATTGAGTTCTACCTGGATTCTATCCTCTTGGGAATTCATATATATATATATATATATATATATATATATATATATATATATATATATATATATACATTGATCACTAATATTATCTATCTATCAATCTACACATATATATATATATATATATATATATATATATATATATATATATATATATACATTGATCACTAATATTATCTATCTATCAATCTACATATATATATATATATATATATATAAAAGTGAACATAGAAGTCAACACTTATAGGCGACAGTCTTTTTCATGCTAGATGCAATCGTCAGGCCTGACGATTGCATCTAGCATGAAACAGACTGGCGCCTCTAAGTGTTGACTTCTATGTTCACTTTTATATTTACACACACTCTATCTCTGATATTGAGCACTTTATCCGATAAATATAGCACACTTTAAGACTATATTTCTTCATATATATATATATATATATATATATATATATATATATATATATATATATATATATATATATCGATAGATAGTGGAGAAAATCCTACGATAATTATTCTACGCATTTTTCACTTATTGATGGAATAGAGAAACGTTGTAGGTGGGCTAACTGAACGAGTCTGTCGCCGTTCATCATGTCCCATACGTATAGATGTGTCTGTTGACTGTGGCTGACAGGGACGTTATCATCCATTTTGCAGAGCATGTTGAGTAGCACTGGCATCACGTGGGCGTAAATTGTCTTACTTGAAGATCACATCGCATTCCTCTTGCACGAATGTTAGCAGAACGGGTTGAACAATATTCTGTACGTGCGTGACGCTGTTCCACATTCTTCCGATAAACACAAAAGGTGAGCAAGAGTTGCGAATTATAGTACGAAACACGATCTTTGATGTGAGGAGTTAGTCCCGTTTGTCATGTGCATATATACTTTTGAAGATTTAACGCCACATGTGTACATCAAACATGCAAACAACCTTTACATGAACCAGCTGTAAGATCTGTGAAAAGACAAAATGAATAAAGACAAAAGTAAAACTTTTCTTTACCGACGCATTTTGTCCTCTGAGGAACCATTATTAAGGGAAATATAGTGAATTCTATATTGTGACATGTTTTTATAAAAATAATTAAAACGCAAGATATATATATTAAGACATTTTTATGTTTATACATTCTTTTTATAGATACAAATATTTAAGTAAATGCTCTGTTTTATAATAAACAGTATTAATAACATTTACCGGCCTGAATGTCCGAAAAATTTTCACAGAAAATATTCGTCCTCCGACAGGATTCGAACCTGTATCTTATACGGAACCGTCATATAGCCTGACGTGTCTTAACCTATTCGGCCACCGAGGATCGTTCGATTGGCAAGGTCGAATTTACTGCTTATAAACTTCAATCTTCCATGAATCTCTCACGTACATTCATAACAGCTCATGGCGTATCAAACGCATTCTAAAGATTAAACTGGTAGATTTAAAGAGCTTTTGACAAAATATTGAAAACTATATTCTAGAGAATTCCAGAATATTCCCGAAAGCCTCATACAGTATAAAATAAGAAGCTGTTGAAGTAGCAGAGACGGTTACATCCATTTCGACATTTAATGGGTGGGATCGAGATGCCACCCTAGTAGCACACTTAAATACACGCAGAGGATGTTCCTGTGAAAGTAGCTCGTCAGTTGCCATGAAAATATTTGTAGAAAAGACAGAGGGAAGCCACATCATGTCTATGAGAAAGTGACTGTCATCTTCTTAAGTGTCTTTTAATGCCAAAATTTAATTTTGCGTGGGAGTTTTGCAGTAACATATATATATATATATATATATATATATATAAATAGAGAAGCCTGAAGATTGCACTAGGATGAAACAGATTGTCGCCTCTAAGTGCTGACTTCCATGTCCACTTTTATATTTATATTTATATATATATATATATATATATATATATATATATATATATATATATATATATATAAAGACAATACGGAACCGTCATATAGCCTGACGTGCCTTTAACCGATTGGGCACAGAGGAGCGATCGGTTAGTAAAGTCGATTTTACTGTCTATTAAACTACAATCTTCCATGAATCTCTCACGTCCATTCACATCTGATCATGGCGTACCAAATGTAAACAAATGATGACATAATTTATGAAATGGACAAAGTCCGACAATTATTTTAAGACATTTTACTTAAATATTTGTATCTATAAAAAGAATGTATAAGCAAAAAAAAATGTCTTCAAATAATTGTCCATTTCATAATATATATATATATATATATATATATATATATATATATATATATGATTTTTCTTGTTCTTAATTCGCTGTGAACGTTGAAACCTACCGTTTAAAATCTAAGGCATGCTGGCGTATCCCAAAATTTATTCTTAACTGTCACGTAATTAGAATGATAAGCATCTCTCTCTCTCTCTTTCTGTATATATATATATATATATATATATATATATATATATATATATATATATATATATATAGAGAGAGAGAGAGAGAGAGAGAGAGAGAGAGAGAGAGAGAGAAAGAGAGAGAGCGAGAGAGACACAGTGAAAGAGAAACAGAGAGAGAGGGAGAGAGAGAAATGGATGCAAAATTAGATATATAATATAAAAACGTGCTCAAAAATATATTTTATTAATTACACCAACATATCAATAATGACATTAACATTGGAATACTTACACACGGATTTTTATCTATGTATATTTTTTTACGATTTCTTTTCGAATTTGTAGGTCTGATGAATTGCATCGTGATTACGATTACAATGTAACAAATTATAACTATGGAATATTAGTGTTTTAGCCTTTTATATTATATTCTTTCTCTGTCCTGGACATTGATCTCTACCTGGATTCTATCCTCTTGGAAATTTACATATATATATATATATATATATATATATATATATATATATATATATTGACTCCTAATATTATCTCTCTCTATATATATATCTATTTATCTCTCTCTCTCTATATATATATATATATACAGTGTAACCCGGATATAAGAGAGTTGACGGGACCGGAGAAGGAGTCTCTTATATCCGGGTTTATCTTATATCCGGGTTTGGTCTATTTTGTTTTATTAACACAGGCTCTAATTTGGGACCAGATAAACTCTCTCTTATATCCGGGTTTCTCTTATATCCGGGTCTCTTCTATCCGGGTTACACTGTATATATATATTGTGAAATTTTGACTTTTGGCTAAGTAATTGATTTTCTGTCTCCTGATTAGATGAACTTTTGTTCAAAATTAATGAAGAACTGTTTAATTTATTTTTTTTAATGTCACTCCCAACACGGCATTTCTAAAATCGTATATATGCATAGTAGTATGACTTTCTAGAGCCTTCTAAAATTTCCGGAACTTTCTAGAATTACGTTGAGCTTTCTAGAAATTTATGGAACATTCTAGAACTTGTTTGTATGTTATGTTGTAGTTATAAACTATTAAAGACTTTAACAACTACATGAGCCCGAATCTGACCAGATCCGCGTCTTTTAGTCAGGATGTGTTATCGAAAGAGAGAGACAATCCCAGCGTATGGTGCTTTTGTAAAGGGACCAACAATTATACAATGGACTGATTCAAACCTAGCGACTGTAAATAGTTTATACGGAACTGTTCGAATATTTGTGCTCGCACGAAGTCACAAGTCATCCTGACCGAGGCTTTCAGTGCACTGACCTTGTTGAAAATGTTGATATATCTCTCTCTCGCCCTCTCTCTCTCCCCGAGAAATTGTCATAGAAAATATGCGCCCTCCGACAGGAATCGAACCTGTATCCTATACGGAACTGTCATATTATAAACAGAGCATTTACTTAAATATTTGTATGTATAAAAATAATGTATAAACATAAAAATGTCTTTAAAAAACTGTCGGACTTTGTCCACTTCATAATGTGACGTCATTTGTTTACGTTTGGATACGCATTGAGCAGATATGAATGTACGTGAGAGATTCATGGAAGATTGTAGTTTAAAAGCAGTAAAATCGACCTTGCTAATCGAACGATCCTCTGTGGCTCAATCGTCAGGCTATATGACGGTTCCGTATAGGATACAGGTTCGAATCCTGTCGGAGGAAGAATGTTTTCTATGAAAATTTCTCGGACATTCAGGCCGGTAAATGTTATTAATACTGTTTATTATAAACAGAGCATTTACTTAAATATTTGTATACATAAAAAGAATGTATAAACATAAAATGTCTAATATATATATATATATATATATATATATATATATATATATATATATATATATAACTACGAAGAAGGCCAAAATGTGCTAACCGTTTTCAGAAATTAAAAGCAGCTGCACAACACACTAAAACATACACATAAAGCACACACTCAATTAAGCTGAAAAATTGAATCATCCTTGATAATGGCTAAAGGTATAGCCGAAAGCGCGTGGAATCATAAAACATTTGGGCAGGTTTTACACACTCTTTGTCCAGAAAAGAAACGTCTTGTTCGAACACAAGAAAAATGAAATAGAGAGTTTAACTGTAGTACCTTGTCTGTTGTTTTTAATGAAACATGCATCAACGAAGGATTGCTGCCTATCAGACAAACTCTTTGTCTGATGATCGCAAAAGCGTGAAAGCCAATTCACAAACTCATATCCTGACAACTTATGTTAGCTCTATCACTGATAGCGCTTTCCATATATATATATATAGCGCATATATATATATATATATATATATATATATATATATATATATATATATATATATATATATATATGTATGTATGTATGTATGTGTGTTTGCTAATATATATGTTTGATGGATAGCAGACATCGTTAGGTGCTCAGAGAACGATTTTCCGTCCCTAATTAGAATGTCAACAAGTACATGATTTGACGCCTTCATTTCTTTCTTCATAGAAACTCCACTGAGGACCACTTTATCGTACACAGCACCGCCTTTGTCGTCTTTATCGCGGCTGTCGCGACACTGTGCGCTCAGAACAGTGACAGCCCGGTCGCCATGTTGACGTGCATCTCCTTTGAAAATTTGTGCTCTGTTGACCGCCAAGCTGGCCATTGTGGTCACGAGAGATAGTAAACTCATAGGACATGTTCGTGGCGATCAATGTCCGTGGGTAAATCGCCGACTGTGACCAGTTGTGATACGCCCATTCCGCCAGACGATTTAACTGATAGAGACAAGGAAAGACTCGGAGGAAATATGATGAAAATTGACGTTTTTTGGTTAATGAAGAAAACAGACGATTCCACTGATATTTATATACAATTTGATCGTCTCCTGATTATGGACAATAGCAATGGTAATAACTATTTCCTTATAAGGAAACATTAGGTATTCATTAACCGAAGAGATTGTACTTATGTCGGTTGAAGCTTATGGGATCGGCTCTCCAGGTCAATAACATCTCGACAAAAGCGAAAAATTATTTGTCAGATGAATTTTACGAAACATTATATATATATATACAGGGTGTCCATAAAGTTCGTATGCACTTTAAAAAATTTATAACTTTATTTGTATTTGCGATAGAAATAATTTGTAAAAAGGATTAGAAAAAAGTAAATCTATATTTTTTAAGGTTTTATTGAAATTTTATTTAAGTTTCCATATGTCCTCCATCATTAGCAATACAAAGGGTAATACGATTTTGCAGTTCACGGAAAACATTTGCCAACTGATTTACAGTAATGCCTGAAATCACATTAGTTATTTTAGCTATACTCAAAACTAGGTACATTAAACTTTATAACATTTTTTACAGATTATTTCTATCGCAAATACAAATAAAGTTATACATTTTTTAAAGTGTACACGAACTTTATGGACACCCTGTATAATATATATAAAACAATTTTTTCAGGAAAGTGGGTTTTTCAAGTCAAGTAGCTGTTATCATTTCTTCCAGTATTGAAGGGAGTTTCCTTCCTAGCCTTTTCTTTGTGGTAATGCGGAAGGTCAACATATGTCATTATTTTCTCTTCGAGTTACACGTATTATCTATTTTAGCTGTCCTTCCGTGTTGTGATTTCTGTTATTTGGTGCAGTTCTTTGTTTGTGATTGTGTAGCGCCAGTACATAAGCTTTGAAGAAGTGTGTTTATGACATATCAATTTGATCGTAGATTTTGACGATAATGAAACTATTTTTTGGAATTCAAATACTTCAGGAAAGCTTTCTGAAAAATAATCCTACGTCTGTTAAACTTATAGTTGCTACTTCTGCCAAGCTCTGTGACGATCATGACCCTCCACTACTTCCTTTTCTTTAATATATATAAACAATGCATTGTAATGATTATTCTTTTGAAAAGTGCGTACTGATTTCCTGTGACCATCTTCATGTTTTTGAATCCCGATTTTTCCTTCGAGATTGGTTACCACCCAAGTCTAGAGAGTAGAGTCTACTCTACGATATAATCGATAGCTAAGATGCTTCTTTTCGACACCATGAACTTTTTTATTATTACGCCCTTCTATATTGAAACGCCGCTAGTTTTTAAAAAATGTCTGTCTCCAAGTATTTCTTAACTCTAATAAAGAATAGGAGAGTTGAGAATACAAGAGCGATTTAGCAATTGTGAATACGTTCCATGCTTGTAAGAAAAAAACATCTTTGAAACAATTTCTTTTAGGACGACTATTTTCTTTTTATTTCTGATCTTTTTATACGACAAGTGCTGTTTTTTTTAATGATTAATTTCACTCCAAGCAAGGCGATAAAGCCACAAAGACGCAATAGGTTATTGAGAGTGAAGAAAAATCGTTGCTGAGGTGAAAGAACATTAAAAAAAACAGGATTCAAGTAGATAAAAGATGACGTTCATTTTTCATATTTGAAAGATTTTAGGTGAGAGAAAAGCAAGAAATTGGATGAGCGTCTCACAAGGGATAGAAGGCAAAAGGAAACTATGTATATATATATATATATATATATATATATATATATATATATATATATATATATATATATATTCATTTATTCGAAAATTATAACATAAAAATGTTATAAAACCACTATAAAATTAGCCATTTCGTTTCGACACTTCTGGTGTCTTCTCAAGTGATGGCGTTGCATGTTGAACACTCATTTAAGAATAGTATTTGTTAGTTATTGGAATTTATTCCGTATACACCAATCCTATACTTGGGTATATATATATATATATATATATATAGTGTAACCCGGATATAAGAGAGTTGTCGGGACCGAAGAAGAAGTCTCTTATATCCGGGTTTCTCTTATATCCGGGTTTGGTTTATTATATATACATTAACACAGGCTCTAATTTGGGACCAGAGAAAATCTCTCTTGTATCCGGGTTTCTCTTATATAAGGGTCTCTTATATCCGGGTCTCATATCCGGGTTACACTATATATATATATATATATATATATATATATACACACACACATATATATATATATATGGCCTGACGATTGCGTTTAGCATGAAACAGTCTGTCGTCTCCTCTGAGTGCTAACGTTGAAATATGAAGATTTACTTTCATTTCCCTTATGTGATAAAGAACATCGATCATTTGTTTCAATAAATTTTTAATAGGAATGTGGATTTTATTAACAATTTTTAATGCCTACTTACTTTTCACCCACCTTGTATATATATATATATATATATATATATATATATATATATATATATATATATATATATATATATATAGTCAAACCTAATTAGATTTGACTAGGTTTGCTCTACGCTTTTATTGAGGTCTTTAGTTAGTTGTTTACTCGTATCGGGGTTTTTTCTTTGGGCCTTGAACCTGTATCTGTGCGATTATTTTCGACAGACTTTCATGTTCCTGGCTCTTTCTTTTTTTAAAACCTTTTTTTCCTTCGTGATTGATTTGGCTATTGTTAAATCAAGAGTTCGAAGGTTTTCCGACACGAGCATAGTTACCTATATTTATATATATATATATATATATATATATATATATATATATATATATATAAATATAAAAGTGAACATAGAAGGCGACAGTCTGTTTCACTTTTATATTTACACACGCTCTATCTCTGATATTGAGCACTTTATCCCATAAATATAGCACACTTTAAGACTATATTTCTTCATATATATATATATATATATATATATATATATATATATATATATATATATATATTGCGTTGTGGGGACAATAATAATCAAATGCGGATAAATCAATTTACAGTAAGTAATTTTTTGAATTTAAAAGAAATTATATATATATATATATATATATATATATATATATATATATATATATATATATATGTTTGTTTTAGGATATTACACCGAAAACATGAAAAAGTCGCTATACAATTTCAGTCGTGTTTCGATGCGTATCAACAGGCGATTGTAAATTACTGGCAATTGAACGAATTATGTAGTTTTGAAAGCAAAATACAACCTCTTTGACGAAAACAAAAAAGAGAGGGTTATAAGGATTGTGGGATTTACCCTGATCAACCAATTAAATATGACCTACGTTAAATATAAACTAAGTGAAGAAGCAAAAATTTAAAATTATTTTTTATAAATGGGTCATGACCCGTAGGTTGGCAGCTATATAAAATAAACAAACCTGACAATCCATTTTCCTAAGCAATAAAAAAGGTGTGCGTGGAGAAGTAATTAAACAAAATGTTACACAAGTTATATGCTTTGTGAATTTCCAACGTAAAATTTTTTGTAGCTATAAATAAATAGCTTTTTTAAGAAACTAGTAAATATTTTAAACGTATAGAATTACGTGGTTAGTATACAACCGTTGAATAAAGATTCTTCATATAAGATGTTAATAACACTAACTGATTAATGTAAAATATCTAAAATACCAACCAAATACAAATACATCCATACAAGATGTTACTCATACTACCAGGAGATAAATATAAAATTATATTAAATCCAAATTAATGTTACAAACACAAATATAAGCTCTACATGGTGCAACGCAGTACAACGAAAAATATAAGAAACGCATAACCAAATTCCAAAGTTTAACTAAATTCTGAGATAAAAGGTAAACTATGTTTACAATTTATTATTAATTCACTTCTTTGATTTATTAAAAAGTTTTTATTAAATCTGATAATTTCCAATTTTTACATGTAAGTACAGGAAAAAGTGTTCATATAATGATCCACATGTCTTTGTCGTTTTTCAAATTTTCCATTTCTCCATAGGAGTCTTATTCACATCTTTTAAACTCCCAAAATATTTAGAAAATGATGTATTATTTCAGTAAGTAGTATTGGTGAAGGATAAGATATATTGATACCACCTACTCTTGAAAGAATTCTTGGTACTACCAATATAAAATTTTTCAACTGTCGGATTCTTTAATGTAGAGAGAGTACAAAGACAAACAAGAGATTTAGTTGCACATTTGTTTGGCAATGGGCATTCAAAATAAAATATTTAACAAAAACACATTAAAATTAAGTTATAGATGCACCAATAATCATGAGAAGATTATAAAGTTACGCAATAATAAAATTTAAGACAATTTAATAATATGGATCAAAATACACGTTTCAAGATAAACATTATGATAGTGGGCAATGTAATTGTAGGAATTCTGACCAATGCCCATCGCCAAACAAATGTTTAACTAAATCTCTTGTTTATCTTTGTACTATCTCTGTGTAATTTTGCCTTATTTGGCTACCCTAAATCATCCCCACTCCCATCTCTTCTAACTATTTCTTTTCTTTATGGTATATTAATTTTAATTTTTAAAATTTCCTCTTAGAATTTTCCTCTAGTTTTTATTTCCTTTATTTCCTTTACGTCCTTGTCACCTTATTTATATTTTTTAAAGTTTTTTCTTATATGTTTCCCTATTTTCAATTTCATTTTCCCCAGATAAACTTTATAGGATTAATATTCTCTGACATTGTTATTTAATACACATTCTCCCCTTTAAAATTGATATTTACTACCTCGCCTGACCCCGGTCTATTGCCTCTCGTCTGACTTATACATCGAAAAGTATGAACTCTGATTTAGGTATTTTTGTCATGTTAAATTTTAGGTTGACACTCTTCAGTGTTACTTCCGCTATAGTTAACTTTTACTTCCTGCATCTTCAAATTTTACGGACGTGAATTCCATTTCATATCTGGGTTGAGAAGACAGACAATCTCTTTTATCGTCTGCTGGAATAGTCTATTCTCTACATGAGATAAGAAGACTTTTCTTGATTGCTTACACACACACACACACACACACACACACACACACGCACACACATATATATATATATATGTATGGAAGTGAAGTTACACATACGGCTTCCCTACAATCAGCAATGTTCATGACCATTTTCAGTTCTCAGCCATCGAGGTGTAATTGAAATGCATTGAAACGAAGTTGCATCTTTGTAGTGAGTAAAATGCTTTTGTCTATATGATAAAATTATAATAAATATATATATATGCATATATATGACGTGGCCTGACGATTGCCTCTATCATGAAACAGCCTGTCTCCTCTGAGTGTCGACTCCAGTGTTTACACAAGCTCTATCTCTGGTATTGAGTATCCCATAAATATAGCACAACTTAAAACTATATTTCTTCACCTATATATTTATACACACACACACACACACACACACACACACACACACACACACATATATATATATATATATATATATATATATATATATACATATATATATATCACTTGATAAGATACCAGCATGCATATGTCATAAATTTGTATATATATATATATATATGAAGAAATATAGTCTTAAAGTGTGCTATATTTATGGGATAAAGTGCTCAATATCAGAGATAGAGCGTGTGTAAATATAAAAGTGAACATAGAAATCAACACTTAGAGGCGACAGTCTGTTTCATGCTAGAAGCAATCGTCAGGTCACGAGTGCTGTTATTCTTCTCGGCTATTTATATATACGGGTCAGTGGTGCATTGTGGGTAGTCTATTTTGGCGGTTATTTTACCGGAAGTCGTTTATTTGTTATTTATTTATTTGGGTTAAATTATTTTGCTTGTTTTTATTTATTTTTATTTTTTATTTTTATTTTTTATTTTTATTTCTTATCTCATATATTTATTTATTTATTTTAACTTTGATCGGTGTTTTTATTAACGTAGTAAAAATTTGTTTATATTGCTTATTTAACAGTTTTGTTTTTGTTTGGGAAGATAATTAAAGCTATTTGTTCAATTTTGGGGTTGATTGTTGTAGTTTGATCTAACTATTATTTTGGCCGGAACAGTTTTTAATTTGTTTATTACTTCATGTATTTATTTGGATTGATTATCTTTATTTATTTTGTCTAACGGCTAGTTTATCGGTATCGGTTGTTAGTTATTTTATATATTTGGATGTATTTAGAACAATTTATTTTACTTGTTATTATTTATTTGTTACACTATATTTTCTCTTTTTGGTTTTTGATTTTTAATTAACGTAGTATATTTTTTTTTTTTATTCATTTTTTTATCGTTATATAACAGTTATAGCTATTTTTTTCTTCCCATTTTTGTTTTTTTGGTACATAGTGAAGACTAAAATCAATACCAATAGCCAAAGACATTAGCCACGCTATTACCTCATGCCAATGCGCTTGTAAATTGATCTCCAAATGTCCTGAAAATAATTAATTTGACAGGGGGAGATAACTCCTCCGAGAAAAAACTCTAGGTTTCTTTTGAGGAAATTAACTTGAACCGTCGACTGGATAAATATTTACAGTTTTTAAAAAAAATTATTTTACTAATGTTCACCCAATACAAGGTTCAAGAAGCACTCAAGGTAGAGGGTTATTGTGTAGACTTATATTAGCGTAGGAAATAACAAGCGTTAGGTGTTTAGAGCTGAAGGTGGCTTTAGAAATAACTGGAAACCCAATCCTAAGCAGGAAACAAGGGATACACCTCTCCTCATGTTAGAAAGACCGGGCAGGTCTCACTCAAAAACAGTTCAGAAGGGCGTTTCAAACAGGTGCATCTACGCGACTTAGCATCATTCGAATAAGAGATAGGTTTGAAACAGATGGAACATCCCAGGAGGCCGCGGACATTGGGTAACCACCGAAAGGATATTAGAAACGTGTCGCCCAAGTGCAAGAAAATCTGTGCGGTAAACGAGAGAGAAAGGAATTTCAGAATCAAGAGTCCATCGTATTTTGAAACGCTATCATTGGGAAAGTTACATTTCAAGAATAGTGCATACTCTCCAGGAAGATGATCCTAACCAATGATTGGGGTTTTGCAAGTGGCAATGAAGAAGACGTGTAGAAGATGACAAGTAATCTTGGGTACGTAATAGTCAGTTTTTTTTTAGCATAAATTTTCCGACCCTCCTCCCAATGCACTTATTAAGCCCATAGCATTTATTAATTTTGCCTTTTTGGATATTGTCAACACACACCCACTTATTAAGAGTCCTTCCCTTGTATTAGGCACCCCATAATAGGAACTCCGTCCTGGGCATGACGATAAACTACATCCGTGTCCTGGGTAAGACGATGAACTACGTCCAGCAGCAAGGAGGTTTTGAGGAGAGTGGAACCGCCCACTTAATTTCTGGTGTACTACCACTCCAGGTCAGGACTGGTAGTACCTGTTAGGGTCCTAGCTATGGTCAAATAGTTAACACACAAAATTGGGTCAAAATACTATGAAAGTGTAAAAATAGGTTTTAATACGAGAAATACTTTATAAAAATATTACCAGCAATACATTTTTGAAAACCAAATATTGCCAGCAATGCATTTTTGTAAAAAAAAAAGACCAATAATACATTTTTGAAAAAAGAAAAAAGATATTACCAGCAACACATTTTTGAAAAAAAAAAAAAATTACTAGCAATAAAAATTTTGTCGGCATTAAATAACCCATTGAGGTTGATATACCGTAAAACAAACCAAACCAAACTAAAGAAGGAACTAGAAACATTTCAAACGATATTTTCATTTAAAAAATAGAATCACTGGCATAATGTGAGGCAAACACCCAAATAGAATTTTATCAAAAGCCTGCATAAGTAATCATAATTTGGAATGTAATACCTTGTAGAATATTTGTTGAAAATGCAGACAGCAGGAGACGCCCCGCATTTTTATGAAATTCTGAGACTTCATGACTTCGCGAATTATTTGGTATATTAGTAATATGTAATCATTGTGCCTGAAAAACAAAACAGTGTGTCAAAGGGACAACTTTTCCCTTGACACCGCTGTTATTTTGTATTACTTTCACTCCCTCGGTAATGTTTATTTACAAGATTATAAAAACACGTGAACCAAGTAGAATGCGATATTTATTATTTATCTTTTATAAAAGAAAGAAATACGAAAATAAATATTTTCATTCAAAAATCTAAAAAGATTACATAGTTATCAAAACCTTTTTTCTTCATAATTTTTGTAAAAGCATCAATGAATTCTAAAATAAAATTTGAATGAACATATTTAAATTTACTTGTTCACTGATATTTTTTAATAAATTTATGTATAAAGAATTGTTTTTATATTTCTTAAATTGATAAGCGATAAGCATGCATTGAGGGTTCACGTTTTTTAGAATATTGTAAATTTAAAATTATTCTTTTAAATAAACAACTATTAAATAAATGGCGCTCACAAGTTTTGTTGTAAATTCTTAAAGAACAGAAAATGTATAAAAAATTCTCTTTCGTATGTTAAGGTTTATTGCAATTCTAATCATCACTTTTTAAAAAAAACAAACTCTGCTGAGGGAGTGAAAGCAGTTAAAATAACAGCGGTGTCAAAGGAAAAACAGTCTTTTTGGTATACAGTGTAACCCGGATATAAGAGAGTTGTCGGGGCCGGAGAAGAAGTCTCTTATATTCCGGTTTCTCTTATATCCAGGTTTGGTCTATTTTGTTTTATTAACACAGGCTCTAATTTGTGACCAGATAAAATTTATCTTATATCAGGGTTTCTCTTATATCCAGGTCTCTTATATCCGGGTTACACTGTACCATTTTATTGCAGACACGAAGGTTAAAGACAGCAATTATCTTT
>OZ038518.1:67782821-67812821 GCA_964036315.1 Acanthosepion esculentum | reverse complement strand
AAATAAAAAGTAAAAAATAATAACAATTTTACCTATCATAGTCTTACACAGACCCCATCTTAAGATAAAAGAAAACAGGCGGATAGAAGGTGTGTGAACGCGCGTGTATACGTATATATGTGTGTGCGAAAAAAAAACATTATTCCGCGAACAAAGTAGACAAATGATCTGAGTGCTGACACAACCGCTTGGAAAGAAGTTCGCTACACAATCCAACATTGAATACAGCAACCAATTGCGTACGTATGCACGCAACGATGCATGGATGTGCATATACGCCCAGTCCCACAATGTCCATATATGTTTATGTTTGTGTGAGCGGCAATGTGTGAACGTGCGTGTATGTATGTCTGCATACGTGTGAGTGGCGTTCCGACGACAAGTTTTCCTCCCACTACCATAAAAATATCGATATACGCTACCATATATAAATTCAAAATTTAAAAATTTAATCAGTTTGTCTGACGATCGCAAATAGCGTAAAACCCAGGGTAACAAACTCACATCAATCCAACTACACACACACACACACACACACACACACACACACATATATATATATATATATATATATATATGTATACTATTTTAAAAACAAGGAATTTATTAATGGTAATAGTCCCTAAGGCCCTTTCGTCCAACATCTCCTCAGGAGAAAATCGTTGGAAAAATTGATAAATTAAACGAAAAGAACAGCAACGAAAATGAAGAGCAAAAAAAAGTGGTAGGACACGCTAAAATCAATAAAATATATATATATATATATATATATATACAGTGTAACCCGGATATAAGAGACCCGGATATAAGAGAAACCCGGATAACAGAGATTTTCTCTGGTCACAAATTAGAGCCTGTGTTAATAAAACAAAATAGACCAAACCCGGATATAAGAGACTTCTTATCCGGTCCCGACAACTCTCTTATATCCGGGTTACACTGAATATACTTATAACGAGGAAATTGCGTGTAAATAATTATTGAGGGACAGTTAAAATAAAATATCCCCCAACAAATTAAGGGACTTCACAAAACCCTTCTGCCGGCAGAGAGAAGGTTTCCGTAATCCTATACAGATTGATTCCGAAATCTTCAAATCATACCTGATATATATATATATATATATATATATATATATATATATATATATATATATATAGTGTAACTCGGATATAAGAGAGTTGTCGGGACCGGAGAAGAGGTATCTTATATCCGGGTTTCTCTTATATCCGGTTTTGGTCTATTTTGTTTTAACACAGGCTCTAATTTGGGACCAGATAAAATCTCTCTTATATCCGGGTTTCTCTTATATCCGGGTATCCTATATCTGGGTTACACTGTATATATATATATCAACTATGGGTAAATAGCAGGATAGATTCCTTTTGATAAACCTGGCTGGCAAGCGATCAAGGTAAAGAAATAACTCTGAATTCGAAATCTGATGTGGATCGTTTGGGGACCTAGTGACACGCTATCAGAGCCGGTGCATATTACCCCCACCGAATTCTCCGACTGGGAGAGAGATGACACGCCTGATTGGGGGCCGCGGGCCGAGCATTATGACACTCACTATCTTATCAAGATTTATATACGTTACAAATTAAACTAAGTACAACTGACTATTAAAAGGTGAAAAATTTTAACGGATTTTGACGTCTCAGTCTGGGATCTTTTTTTTCTTGTTCGTTTAAATCCGTGATTTTGTTTTCGTCATGGTAACTCTCGAAAAAACACGATATAAAAATTTATCATTTTTTTTCATGATGTTGAATGTGTTAAAATTATTCAACTTTTTAACAAGAAAAATCTAAAGTTGGTATAACAAATTTCCGTATTCTTTGTTAATTTATTTAAGATGGAAATATCTATTATGACAGGTCTCTAATTTGTATTTTGATACATTGTATTTATTTTCAATTTTTCGAGTTGAATTGTTCACCTATATTGCATATGATCCATTAATGTACATTATTAGGTTACAACAAAAATTGTATTTTATATGAATATTACCTTGTGAAAATTAAGATGTAGTAGAGTGGGGGGGGCGTATCATAGATTAGTTGTTGCCCAAATATAAATTAATATAGATATACATAGATATATCTATACAAGGATATATTGTCGTCTAAATTACGCAAAAATGAAAAATAAAACTGACATCCCATTTTAACAGATATATTTCTGAAAATTATAGTAAAATATCTTGAAATACTAAAGAGTAAAGTTATTCAATAAAATCGCTATTGTCTCCAACCACGGCCTTCAGACGACTTCAGAATCTCCTGCAACTCTTCTGGGCGGTCTCCTTGTTTAAGTTGGTGAATGCTGACATAATCCTTGCCTTCAGTTCATCTTTGGTGTTACAAGGAGTTTTGCTGGTCTCTCGCTCAACTGCGCCCCACCCATAATAATCAAGGGGGTTGCAGTATGATGGAGTTGGATGGCCAGATGTAAGGAGTTATGTGGTTGCAGAAATTATCTGAGAGCCACGACTGGGTTCTCCTGCTTGTGTGGCATGGTGCAGAGTCCTATTGTCAGACATAGGGTCTTCCAGTAGGCAACCTCTTAACCCAGAGCAGCACTACCTCAAGGTACTAGATGTAGATCTCCGTGTTGAGTTTGAGATCCCTCACCAACAAATTCGGAAGTTCTTTTCTGACAGACGGTGCCCAACTGACACTACTATACTGTGTAGCCGACAGTATAAAAAACAAACAATGCGCAAAGTTAAAAATATTAAATAGTGACAATTTAGGCATCGCACCCTGTATATATTCTTGGTTAAAAAGTGGCCAAACCATAATGTGAAAAGACAATGCTGTGAATGACATAAGACTATTGCAAAAAGTCTTGGTTCCTGCAATTGTTGTTTTCTAATAATGACCATTCACGTGATTATAGAAGTCAAATCAATGACCACGAAAAAGTAGCTTGCGAACAAATCAGACAGGCTCCAATTTTGGCCTGGTCAGTGTCCAGATTTGGACCCACCAGAGAATATTTCGTCTCACATACAACACAAAGCAAATGGGTAAACATTTTTCAAATCCTCATCAACTGTTTGAATACATGAACATTGAATGGGAAAATATCGATTCTTCTTGATATATAAAAAAATATCTCTGCAAGTTTTGCCCCATGAGGCATAAGTATAAATCAAAGGGGAAAGCAACGCCAAACTAAACGACTTTATCTATTTGTTTGATTTTGGCTTATTTCTTGGCCACTAATCTGTTGTTAAGCACATTAAATGCTTAATAATATGCCTGTTGGGGCTTGGATCATTTCTTTTTCATTTGATCAGCAGACATACACATACACCTATATATATATATATATATATATATATATATATGTGTGTGTGTGTGTGTGTGTGTGTGTGTGTGTGTGTGTAAAAATATATAGAAAAATAGGAAAGAACACGTTAGGTAAATAATCCGAAGTTCTTTTGTATTTTACTTTTTATTTAAAAAAAACAGTGATCCATACAGAAGGAGGGCTTAAATTATAATTATTTAAAAAAAAAAATGTTTCCTTCGCTACATAAGAGTTCCCAAGTTTCAAAAACGAGAACCCAAACCCTCAATATAATTATTAAATTAAATTGAATTAAAGTATCAAGCTCTGTTTCATCCTCAAGCGAAAATTTAGGAATAACCAATCTTGAAATTTACGAATGAACATGTTTATAAAGATGCGTAAATATACATATATAAATCTGCCTCGTCAGTCATGTATTGAAAGCGTGTATCGCGCAATTATTTAGATAAACATACATTACATTCTTTAAGAATGGATTCAGTTAAAGTCGGTGATGTAATATGTTTTTGGTGCGTGTTTATAGTTGGTAATATTGCTATTAGTAATCCCTCGAAGTACTTTCTCCTTAAAGAATAATGTCACAAATTAATTAGGGTGACATTAGTAAAATCGAAGTTATGGCGAGAGAGTTTGAATGATTGTCTAAACTGTAATATCTTCTGTTCTCATAGATACAAGCTTTTAGATCACATGGTGTCTCACTTATATAAACGTTTTCACATTGTAAACAGTTTAATGCTAAATACCAGCTTTTGTGTTGAATCTGTTTTCTTCCTAATTATACCGCGATTGTTTTGGGCGTGGTAGTAAAGACCCTAGTATTAGAGATAACTAATTTATTTACAAGTGTTGTAGAGTAAGACTATGAATTTTGATAAGGGGTCTAACAGTTAATTTTTATCCACATCTCAGTCACCTTCGGAAAGAGGTCAAGCCGAGGTAGGGTGGGGTATCCATTTCAAAGCGAACGATGGCATTCTTGTACGCATATCGTCTGGTCAGACACAGCGAAAGATAGCTTTTGGCTCCATGATATCTCGTGAAGTGTCTAGAGAATTCTGTTTTATTTTATATACTAGACGTTATGGTGAGTTTACTCTGTCAATGCTGAGAGGCGGGAATGTTGCCGCAGCATATGAGAGACTGAAACAAAGTCACCCTCTGTAAGAATAAGAGGGACCAAAGAAATTGTAACAGTTACATAGAAATCTCTGCTGAACATCATTGGGAAGGTCTTTGCTCATATGGTCCACAGTAGACTACAGAAGCTTGCTGAAAGGCTATATCCCAGTGTGGTTTCAAGTCAGAGCATTCCAGGATTGACACAACCTTCTCTCTTTGACAACTACAGGAGAAATGCTTAGAACAGAGACAAACACTGTACATTGCTTTCATTGACCTCATAAAAGCATTTGATCTTGTGAGCGGTGATGACTTATTCAAGATCACTTGACAGAATCAGTTGTCCTACAAGACTCCTCAAGATTGTTCAGTCATTTCATGTGGATATGAAGGGTGTCATACAATTTGGTGACTTTTATTCAAAGGGTTTCAGTAACTGCAGCCGTGTGAAGCACCTACCTTATTAGGCATGCTGAAACATTTATTCAGGGCATATTAATTGTAAGAAATTTCTTACTTCCATTTCAACTTGACATAACCTTCTCTCGTTGACAACTACAGGAAAAATGCTTAGAACAGAGACAAACACTGTACATTGCTTTCATTGACATCATAAAAACATTTGATCTTGTGAGCAGTGATGGCTTATTCAAGATCACTTGACAGAATCAGTTGTCCTACAAGACTCCTCAAGATTGTTCAGTCATTTCATGTGGATATGAAGGGTGTCATACAATTTGGTGACTTTTATTCAAAGGGTTTCAGTAACTGCAGCCGTGTGAAGCACCTACCTTATTAGGCATGCTGAAACATTTATTCAGGGCATATTAATTGTAAGAAATTTCTTACTTCCATTTCAACTTGACATAACCTTCTCTCGTTGACAACTACAGGAAAAATGCTTAGAACAGAGACAAACACTGTACATTGCTTTCATTGACATCATAAAAACATTTGATCTTGTGAGCAGTGATGGCTTATTCAAGATCACTTGACAGAATCAGTTGTCCTACAAGACTCCTCAAGATTGTTCAGTCATTTCATGTGGATATGAAGGGTGTCATACAATTTGGTGACTTTTATTCAAAGGGTTTCAGTAACTGCAGCCATGTGAAGCACCTACCTTATTAGGCATCTTCAGGCATGCTGAAACATTTATTCAGGGCTACAACTGAAACGGATGACATCTACCTGCACACAAGAACAGACTATTTGTCTTTGCTGAAAGCGAAATCCAAAGTCCGTAGGATGCTAATTAGAGACATACTGTTTGCAGGTGAGACAGTCCTGGAGGCGCACTCTGAAGTGCAGCAACTAATGCACAATCTTTCAAAAAACCGTGACAAGAATTCAGTCTGACCAGTCTGAAGAAAACCAAAGTTGAATAGACTCCCGCATCAAAAACAACATATACTACCTGGAGGTTGTTCTTGAGCTCATAAAGCATTATGTGCCTCAAATGATTCTTGGGTACTTCCATGTTAGCAGGGTTTTAATCAAACAAAATTTAATTTTATTGTTCTCTGAAATAAAATTTGATCAGTTTAAATGCATCTAAACATAAAAATAATGTTCAGCTCCATTAGACATTATAAAATACTCTTTAAATTTCGTTCATTTTAACAAAAAGTTAAAATTCGGACAGAACTTATGGAATGACCTAATAATAAAGTAAATATATATTTTTTTATATCTGGACACATATTTCTCCGAAATGCCAGGGCGCACCTAGATATCTTCCAGGGCGCACCGAGGCATCTTCCAGGGCGCACCTACATATCTTCCAGGGCGGACCGAGGCATCTTCCAGGGCGCATCTAGACATCTTTCAGGGCGCATCTAGATATCTTCCAGTGCGCAGCAGTGTGCCCAGGCGCACCATTTGAAAAACACTGCTATAGAAAATTAGGTCAACAGGCAGATCGGACGAGCTGCTAAAACGTTTGCCGCTCTGGTCCCTAGAGTCTGGGAGAACAGAAAGCTTACTATGAACACCAAAATTGCAGTCTATAGAGCATGCGTCGTCAGCCTGTTGCTCTACGTCAGCGAGACTCGGAGACTCTACTCCAGATTGGACCAACGCCTCAGCGCATTTCATCTTTGCTGTCTGAGATGCATTCTGGGCATCAATTCGTCCCCGATCGGGTCACCAATGCCATAGTTCTCACCCGTGCCCATTAACCCAGCCTACACTTCCTTCTTAGCTGGCTTGGACATGTGCACCGTATGCAGTATGGGAGGATTCCTAAGTGTCCTTCTGTACGAAGAACTTCGACTGAGGGACGTCCGCTAAAGGGGCGGTATATAAAGGCGAAGGAAATAGATATCCAGAGGTGGGAAGTCGTTGCCGACGATCGCCCACGCTGCAGACGCGATTTACCCCGTACACTTAGGGCTGTGGATCGAGGAGAGAAGATACGGAGGCTTTCCGCAGGGGAGAAGTATGCTTGACAGAAAGAAAACAATAAAGCAACATCGGGGGAAAAGAGCGTCTTCACATGCATTCGTTCCATTCGAGACTGTCACTCCCGTCATCTGTGGTGTAACTCTTTGGGCGCAGATCCAAGGTCTCTCGAGAGCGACATATCACACACACACAGATGTCGTCTGTTTGCTTGGATGTTATTAGTTATTATTGATTGCTTAGGGAATTTTGTATTTATTCATTAATTATTTGATGATAATCATTATAAATATTAAATTTAATTAATTTCTCTAATGCCTGTATTGGAACACCTACATATTTTTGTATTAATTTCTTTTAGAAAAAATAGAATATAGAATTTAAGAATAATTCAAAATCTAACCATTCTGCCTATCCAGTAAGGGTTATAATAACACAATAAACGGGAATATTTGACCTTGCTACCCATAATGACCCATTGACCAGCATATATATATATATATATATATATATATATATATATATATATATATATATATATAATTCCTCGTAGTGAGACAGTGTGTGGGTATGGATAGGGGATATACACATATATGCACGTATGCTGACAGAAGCACACGAACATGGAAATAGATCTAAGAACACGCAGGGGTCATTTAAAGTTAAGCATGCCGATAACTACTCCATCATTTCTCGGAACAATCTGAATTTTTTTATAACCCTTCATGCGGAACTTTTCACTGCCAGTTCAAGAAAGACGTTTGGATCACTAACACAAAAAAAGAGAATGTCTCATATCGAGAATATTCAACATCAAAAAACAAAGAAAAAAATTAATTATTTTTAATAATATGTGGAAATCTCCACCCATTGCCTGATGACGGTCGCGAGACGGGAAACACGTGTAGCAAAATTATGGAAAATAAAGCAAAATATTTTTAAAAAAATCTACTTTGCAACCAAAATCATTTGCGGTTTCACTCTTCTTAATATACACACTTTTCTCTCATTGGAACTACTTTAACCTCTTCCTTATATATATATATATCGTCGAACCACTATGCAACACGCATGGCCTGAAGATTACATTCAACCATGAAACAGACTGTCAATACTCTGTGTCAATTGTGTCACTTCGTCATCCGGCATCCTCCATAGCTTGCCTAGACATTTCGGCTAACCTGATGAATATTTATGAACGTTCGTAAATTTAAAAATTTTGAAAAACCAGTACCATTTTTGCTCTTGTATATGAATACGTATCACAAAATGAAATCATTGCATTTATCAAGATAAAGTCCCTCAGAGTACGAAACGCGAGGTCTAAAATCAGTTTCCTTTTTCTTTATTGACATATATATATATATATATATATATATATATATATATATATATATATATATAATATATATATATATATATATAAATTGTGTATTTAGGTAGCAATCCTTCTTTCATGCAAGTTTCATTAAATATGACAGACAATGTTTTATATAATTTTTCATGTGATCTTTTAATTTTTTCTTTTCACTAGATACACTGTATAAAAACTGTCCAAATGATTTTTTCCGAGCGGTTTCGGCTATACATTTAGCCATTTTCAAGGTTATATATATATTAACAAAAAGAAAATTGAAAATCTGAAAACTACAGATCAACAAAATTCCGTTCTAAATTTTACATATGAACATAGTGAAAAAAAAAATTAAAAATCCTTTTCTTAGAATACATTTAACACTTCAATTTATAAAAAACAAATAGTAAAGACTCTTGCCATCTTAATTTCTCCAGTGAATGTCCTCTAAGATATAGAATAGGTGTTATTAAAATTTTCTCAAGAGAGCGCACGAGAATTTATCCTCTTGCACGCCTTTCTTTAAAGAATTAAATAACGTAAAACAATCGCTTATTATTAACGGATTTCCAAATCAATTGTTGGATTTCCATATTAGGCTTTTTCATTTTGCGTCTAAGGTAGCTAAAAGCAATGACGAGAATAGAAACATAAACAATAACATTAATATTTTTTTGTAAAATCAGATGAACGAAAATTGTAAACATTCTGAAACTAGAATTAAGAACATTATAAAAAAAGCACAACACTAGTAGACAATAGCAAAAATATTATACTAATTATTTATTATAAAAAATGTAAAACCTCTAACCTTATAGTTAAAAATAATAATTCACCTCTTAGAACAAAATTAAATAGAACAAATATTATTTACGAATTCAAATATCCATTAAGGAATTGCATTCTTGATCAATCAAAATTCGTAAATTATTATATTGGCCACACTACAACATGTTTGACAAGAAAACTCACACTACATCTTTCTGATCATAGCTCAATTAGGTCTCATTTAAATACACATTGAGACCTACCGGGCACTATTCGTAACATGCTTGTTGACAACACAAATATAATAGCATCGGTTACATCTGGAAAAGGCTAAAATTAATGGAAGCCTTATTAATAAAGACAAAAAACAGGACTCAATAATATAAACTATGAACATGGATACAGTATCTTGACCGTTTTTTGAAAAGGAAAAATTATATAAATACATACATACATACAACAATCAATTTCTAGTTAACTGTCAATATATTTCAACCTTGAAAATGGCTAAATGTATATCCGAAAGCGCTCGAATATATATATATATATATATATATATATATATATATATATATATATATATATATATATATTATGTCATTCACAGACGGTACTGTTTCGCTGTTTCACAGCTCCTCAGTGCGACTAGACTTCCGAGTGCCTCAAGCCAGGATTGAAACACAACTAATTTTGTGTCAGCCACAGCTATCTTCACTCGGTAGAGTTACACAACTAAATCTAGCGTATTGTTTTTACAAATGTAAACAAATGCCCATCAGCCAAAGTGCTCCATTCATTTTACTGAAGAGCTTTGCATTAGTGATATATATATATATATATATATATATATATATATATATATATATATATATATATATATATATATATATATATATATATAAAGAGAGATTGTGATTTCCACACCAGGATAAAATGATCTTTAGAAAAGGGATCATATTTTATTAATAAAACAGTATCACAGCGATTAAAATTTTAGGTACCTTTCGGCCGACACATCTTCAGAATAAATAAAATCTTCGGCAAATAAAACTAAGAAATTGAAAAGAAAAATTATTTTCAAAAACTGATGTTAAAAATATATATATACCAAGAGTAGGAGAGGGAAAAGAAAAAAAAATCTTTCTAGTTAGGCATCGAATTAACGACCGGCTCCTCGAATAAGGCCAACTTAATAAAATTTTTACTCTTATATATAAATACAAGTTACAAAATAAAATCATCGCATTTGCTTTGATAAAGTCCCTCAGAGGACGAAACGCGTCGGCTAAGATAAATTTTTCTTTTATCTTTATTAATGTTGTCTTTTCGTGTAAAATTCTGTCTCAAATTTTACACACACACACACACGCACGCACACACACACACACATTTTTTGGAATACTGTTTTTTTAGAATTCCGTTATTTTTGTATTCCTTTTTTGGGGGGAATTCCGTTTTTTTTGTTTTCCCTTTTTTTGGGAATTCCGTTTTTTTTTAGGGGGGAATTCCGTTTTTTTGTATTCCTTTTTTTTAATTCCGTTTTTTTTACTATACCGTTTTTTTTTTTAATTCAGTTTTTTCGGGGAATTCAGTTTGTTGCATTCTGTTTTTTTTGTGGGGGGAGGAGTGAGTTCCGTGTTTTTGTATTCCTTTTTTTAATTCCGTTTTTTTTTTTACTATTCCGTTTTTTTGGAATTCAGTTTTTTCGGGGAATTCAGTTTTTTGTATTCCGTTTTTTGTTGGGGGGAATTCCGTTTTTTTGTATTCCTTTTTTTTAATTCCGTTTTTTTTTTTACTATTCCGTTTTTTTGGGAATTCAGTTTTTTCGTGGAATTCAGTTTTTTGCATTCTGTTTTTTTTTTAATTCCGTTTTTTTTGTATTCCGTTTTATTTTTTTGGGAATTCCGTTTATATGGTATTCCGTATTTTGGGGAATTTTTTTTAAATTCCGTTTTTTTTTTTGCATTCTGTTTTGTTTTTTTTGGGGGAATTCCGTTTTTTTTTTGGCATTCTGTTTTTTTTTTAATTCCGTTTTTTTGTATTTCATTTTTTTCTTATTTACATAATTATTTATTTAATTTTTTTAATGAATATTTAAATATACATATATAAGTAATAATTTATTCCATTGTAGTAACAGTTCTTTAATAAAATTCTTTTCTTGAATCCGTCTTTAACAGGGGTCACCAAATGACCGTCCGTGGGACGGATCCAGACCCCGATGTCAGATCATCCGGCCCGCCGCTTCACTGTACCATAAATGAACTAAAATCTAATTATCTAAATGAAATTATCAATAGATTGTTTTTAAACTTACATTTATATAAATTTTGCCTACATAGTAAGTAAAATGTCAAAATTTGGCCAATCGAATTTTTGCATCAGACAGTAACATCAGTTTTAGGAAACATCAGTGAAATAAAAAGATTTTGCAACTCCAGGGTTATGTAGACGACCCTTTTTGTAATCGTTCGCCCACTCGTCAGGAGATATCAACAGCTGGTAATTTTCTTCTTTTCTTTATGATAATTTATTGGTGTTAGGTTAATTTTTCTTCTTTTTGTGTGTATGTGTGTACCCGTGTGTATATGTGTGTGCGTATGCCTGTACGTTTGTGCGCATATATATATATATATATATATATATATATATATATATATATATATATATGTGTGTGTGTGTGTGTGTGTGTGTGTGTGTGTGTGTGTGTCATTTAAACCCAAGCAAGGAAATAATGCTACTAAGACGCCTCCAGGGATATCTCCGAGAGTGAAGGAGAATGAGAGTAAAATATGGGTAAAGGACAATAAAAGAACAGATATTAGTAAGAAAGATGTTGGTGATTGGCGTTGCATTTACATTCTCGGAGATCGTAGGTAGCACAGATGCAAGAAACTGGAAGAGAATTCCACAGGTGCGAAGTGTGAGAAAAGAAACTATTAAAATAGAAGGAAAAATTGCATATTTTGTCTATCGGTCTTGATGTTTGAGAAATAAAAATTCTGAAAGTTCGATTAATAAAGAATCCGTTAGAAATATCGCGTGAAGACACTGATCTTCGTGGCCAAGATGGTTAAGGCGTGCCGGGAATTTCTATATAATTAATCATTTGAAAAGAAAAAAAATGTTAGATCACATGAAAAATTGTATAAAAAACTAAATCAAAGCACCTTGTCTGTTGCATCCAATGAAATGTGCATATATATATATATATATATATATATATATATATATATATATATATATATATATATATATTATTATAATATTATCATATAGACAAAACCATTTTACTCACTACAAAGAGCAAACTTCGTTTCAGTGCATTTCAACTGCATTTCGACGGGTGTGAATCGAAAATGATTATGAACAATCATGCTTACTTTTTCCTTTTGTTCGAGAAGAAAAATATACATAATAAAACGGTGACGGAGTGAAACAATAGTGCTTGTTGATAGCAGTTTGGTGGAGAATGGATTGGGTATTTAATTATCGCTCTACTATCGGTATCGAGCCCTCTTTTGGATTAATGCTGTGAACGTTGGGATTTATATATTACTTACGTTCTCATCGCATCGGATATATATATATATATATATATATATATATATATATATATATATATATATATGAAGAAATATAGTCTTAAGATGTGCTATATTTATGGGATAAAGTGCTCTGTATCAGAGATAGAGCGTGTGTAAATATAAAACTGAACATAGAATTCAACACTTAGAGGCGACAGTCTGTTTTATGCTAGATGCAATCGTCAGGCTACGAGTGTTATTATTTTTCTTGCCTATTTATATATATGGGTCAGTGGTGCATTGTGGGTAGTCTATTTTGGCGGTTATTTTACTGTTGTTTATTTGTTTATTTATTTATTTGGGTTAAATTATTTTGCTTGTTTTTATTTATTTTTATTTTTTATTTTTATTTCTTATCTTATATATTTATTTATTTTTATTTTGATCGATGTTTTTATTAACGTAGTAAAAATTTGTTTATATAGCTTATTTAATAGTTTTGTTTTTGCTTGGAAAGATAATTAAAGCTATTTGGTCAATTTGGGAGTTAATTGTTGTAGTTTGTTCTAACTATTATTTTGGTGGGAACACTTTTTAATTTGTCTATTACTTCATGTATTTATTTACTACCCACAATACATCACTGACCCGTATATATAAATAGCCGAGAAAAATAACAGAACTCATGGCCTGACGATTGCATCTCGCATGAAACAGACTGTCGCCTCTAAGTGTTGACTTCTATGTTCACTTTTATAGTTTTATATATATATATATATATATATATATATATATATATATATATATATATATATATATATATATATATAACAGAGCATTTGCTTAAATGCTTGTATCTATAAAAAGAACGTTAAACATATCATAAATGTCTTTAAATAAATTGTCGGACTTTGTCCAATTGAAAAATATATGACGTCATTTGTTTACATTTGATACGCTAGAGGAGATATGAATAGAAGAGATTCATGGAAGATTTAAGTTTAAAGATAGTAAAATCGACCTTGCTAACCGGACGCTTCTCTGTGGCCGAACGGTTAAGGCACGTCACACGAAATGACGGTTCCGTATAGGATACAGGTTCGATTCCTGTCGGAGAATGAAAATTTTCTATGAAAATTTCTCGGACATTCAGGCCGGTAAATGTTATGTAATACTGTTTATTATAAAACAAAGCATTTGCTTAAATACTTGTATCTATAAAAAGAACGTTAAACATATCATAAATGTCTTTAAATAAATTGTCCAATTTAAATATATATATATATAAAGGAAGAGAAATATCCTAATTTTAATGTTAATTTATCACTCATAAGAAACAAAATCCAACGTTTTATTCAGGATATACATTGGCCTAAATTAATTTCATCCTGATGCCATTTTGATTTTTTTTTTCCTTCGGTGTTTCACAAAGTCTATTGTCCAACGTTCCAAACGAAACTTTCCAAGAAAAATGTTTGCGGGAACGTTACTCAAATCATTAAATGACATAACGCTAAGACCCTTAGACCTGTCAAGAAATGATTCTATGATCTGATCAATAAGCACAGTGTTTCAACGGTTGGATGATAATTTTCCCCCTGGCGAAGAGATTCGCGTTTCAGTAGTCGATCACGTGACAAAAGCTACGAAGATTATAAATATACATATATTATTCTCTTTTTTCTCTTCTCCGCGAATTACAGCCGATAAAACTATCGTCTCTTTTTTTTCCACTCGCGATTTACGGCTTTTCAACTTCTCTTTCTCCCGATATCTTTTGTTTCTTGTTCGTTTCTTATCTTTTCTTCTTCGTTATTCATCCTCGATTTCAGCCATCTTTCTTTTCTTCTATCACTTCGGAAATTCTACGTCTTTGCCGTATCTTCATATTACTTCCACCATCTTCTTCGGCCTGTAACGCATAATTTGATGACTAGCTTTTTTTAAAATCTTGTAGCTTTTTTTGTTATGCAGACGCTTCCGCTGCGCGAGAGATGACATTCAGCAAAAAGACGCGAGTGTAGACGCATGAACGAGTGAATGAATTTGCTTGACAGGACGTTGCTGTCTGTGACCCGATCTTGTATTCCTGATTCTTGCTTTGATTAGACGACTGTATCACGTTGTCTTTTCATTCTTTTTTTCTATTTTTTTGCTATTCTCTCCACATTTTTTGGACTTGGTCTGTAATTTTTTTCTTTCTTTTCTTTTCCCTTCTGTCCTGATTCATGTCCTCCATCTTTTAGAGTCATCATGAAATTAGCCGTTTCCTTATAAGGAAACATTCAATATTCATTGACTAGACAGTTAGCGTCATTGTCAGTTGAAATTTATAAAATCTTTTTCGCGAAAAAGTTTTTCCAGGACATATTTGAGAGTTACCCCTACTTTGTTCTTCCAAGACACCGTTAGAAGGCGCTTTTAAGCAGGACGCTCAAGTTTTTTTTTTTTCACTCTTTTCTCGTTTTTTCACCCTGACCAAGTGGTTAGAACGTTCGCTTTCCAACCATGAGACCCAGGTTCGAATCTCACCATGGTCGATTTGTCAGGAAGGTTACTACTTGAACTTATTGATCTGGAGGAGGCCATCTCACTGTGCGGCACCTTTGAAAAGTACCTGAAAATAGGACCTGAAAATCCTATCACGTGTTGACCCAAGTGAAGTTGAGAGCCGGCGGTGGTTATGCTAGCACGAAGTCGCAAGTCATCGTGACCGAGGGTTTGAGCTTGCTGGCCTTGTTCAGACTGTTGATCACACTAGATAACGCGCGCGCGCTCTCTCTCTCCCTCCCAGAAACTGTAACTATTTGCAGTATAGACCACGAGCGATGGTTGAACAAACACTAATGTGCCTGAGTATCTTTAGATACTAGTGGCCTTTCGTCCATGCTGTACTGACAACACCCACCGGGACCTTTTCTCGGGCACTGATATCTTCCCCCAGGTAACTGAACCTTCACATCCACGCGCAAGAGTATCACTTAGTGTTGTGGTAGGATCCACCTAATTTGCATAGCGGAGTACCGACGATATGAATATGGTTGGTACCGGAAGACAGGGAGGCAAATCAAGAGATCCAACTAGAGACTCTGCCCGACTGCGACTTAGTCAACACATTCTCCAGGAACGGTCTTCCCAGGAATATACAAAAGACTATATGTAAATATTGTGTACACTTTCTTGTTTCAATACATTTTATTCTAACTACATTTTGTGTTTGCATTATTATTCCATGCATTAGCCAAGTTTCAACACTTAGTATCTTAATATCGTCTTTACCTTTGGAACTCAGTTCCATAAAAGCATATGAAAGTGACGCCTTGTTGAAATTTGTACCATTTCCGTTGGTCTCTGCTGACAATGTAGGCCTGTCAATTACGGTTTTGTTTGCCACGGCTTTTAGTGAGCTAGAAATAAGGACTGCAGAAGACTTCTCAAGTTCACTCTAAGGTCGATGGGAGTTTCCTTTCAAACCTTTTGTTTTTCTTAGTGTGGAATGGTAACATCATAATCATCATAGACGTATTTTGTTTGGTTGAGTCAGAACCGGGACTAATCTCAAACCAAGCAAGGTGGGTTCTGCATGACAGGGTCTCAGTTTATCTCTCCACAAAGGCCAGACACTAGCCCCAGATACTTCTAGAACCAATTTTTCCGTCCTTCCGAAAAATATCCTCTCAAGTCATCTTTAGCCGTTCTCTTACTCTGTTGCCCTCAACTGTCACCTCACGGACCAGTCTGATAAGCCTTACGTTCAACATGGCTAACCCAGCGGTTGCGCAGCACTGGCTCAAGGTCGTCCAGGACTAGCTTCTTGTTGAAACTTGGCTAATGCATGGAATAATAATGCAAACACAAAATGTAGTTAGAATAAAATGTATTGAAACAAGAAAGTGTACACAATATTTACATATAGTCTTTTGTATATTTCTGGGAAGACCGTTCCTGGAGAATGTGTTGACTAAGTCGCAGTCGAGCAGAGTCTCTAGTTGGATCTCTTGATTTGCCTCCATGTCTTCCGGTACCAACCATATTTATATCGTTGGTACTCCGCTATGCAAATTAGGTGGATCCTACCACAACACTTCTCGAGAAAGGAGTCTGACCAGAAATGAATATTTTAATTATATAATTAATTTCTCTTCTAATTGCTACTCGTTTTTGTTGTTACTGCTGTTGGAAGTCCTCGGGTGATGTGTTTTTTCTTTGTTACTTACATCGCTTGATCTCATGTTCTGTCAGTTTTAGAGTTGTTTGTATATTTTTAGTATTTTACTAGTACATTACTGTAAAAATTCCATTCAATGTAAATTGTCTATGGAACACTAAAATATTACCATGCACACCAATTTTCTATTTTTGGGCCCCGCAAGTAATGTTATATGAACCCCCAGTGTTCATATGCACCCCGATTGAGAAACTTTGACCTTCATTCGCTTGAAGCTAGCTTTAATCATTGTTCTGAGAAAAATAATTGCTTTTAGATGATAGGTTTAACTCAACTTAGTCGTTTTTGTCACAACGTTTCGACATTTGTTCTCATGGGGTTTTTAATCAGGTCTATGCCGATTCGGGTAACCTACAGGGAATTTTGAATTGATCACTTTATTTAACCGAGAATCTAACTTAATCTATCGTGGGACAATAGCCAAGTGGATTAAAGCGAGGGTTCGTGAAATTGGAGTTCAATCCCTGGTCCGAGCAGTGTACTTAGACTCAGTGGAAATGTGATAAGTATCCTCTTCTTCTCTCCCACCCACCTATGGGTAAATAGCAGGACATACCGGGTTCTATAGCCTTGGATAGCAACTGGTCTGCAGCAGAAAGACATTTGCAAACTACTGCAGGAAAAAAATCTGCCTCGTCAGTCGTGTATCGAAAGTGTTGTGTCGTGGCACAATAGTAAAAAGAAGAAAATCAAGTCGAGGTTGGTTTAAGGAACAAGTGTATTTAACATCACAGATACAAAGGTAGGAAACGGGTACTACTCAGCTAGGCAGTTGTAGTACTGTCGCTGCTTACACGATGTTTAACAACACGCCCACGTGTGTCGAATGTGGCACAAGGCCGGTTTAATGTGGGCTTTCCGAGCCCGTAGGCTCGGGCAAAAATTGCCCGTAGAACCCGTATAAACGGGATCGGGGTGGTCAACCACCTCGAACGAGGCTCTGCCCTTCGGCGGAGCCTCGTCCGAGTTCCTCTCCGCCCAAAGGCAGAGAGTTCCCCTCTGCCTCAGAGGCAGAGAGTTCGACCGAATAGCTGAGACGTCCAAAAAGGACTGTCGCTGCTTACGATGTTTAACAACACGCCCACGTGTGTCGAATGTGGCACAAGGCCGGTTTAATGTGGGCTTTCCGAGCCCGTAGGCTCGGGCAAAAATTGCCCGTAGAAACCGTATAAACGGAATCGGGGTGGTCAACCACCCCGAACGAGGTTCTGCCCTTCGGCGGAACCTCGTCCGGGTTCCTCTCCGCCCAAAGGCAGAGAGTTCCCCTCCGCCTCAGAGGCAGAGAGTTCGACCAGCTAGCTGAGACGTCCAAAAGGACTGTCGCTGCTTACGATGTTTATTAACACGCCCACGTGTGTCAAATGTGGCACAAGGCCGGTTTAAAGTGGGCTTCCGAGCCCGTAGGCTCGGGCAAAAATTGCCCGTAGAACCCGTATAAACGGGATCGGGGCGGTCAACCACCCCGAACGAGGTTCTGCCCTTCGGCGGAACCTCGTCCGGGTTCCTCTCCGCCCAAAGGCAGAGAGCTCCCCTCTGCCTCAGAGGCAGAGAGTTCGACCGAATAGCTGAGACGTCCAAAAAGGACTGTCGCTGCTTACGATGTTTAACAACACGCCCACGTGTGTCGAATGTGGCACAAGGCCGGTTTAATGTGGGCTTTCCGAGCCCGTAGGCTCGGGCAAAAATTGCCCGTAGAACCCGTATAAACGGGATCGGGGTGGTCAACCACCCCGAACGAGGTTCTGCCCTTCGGCGGAACCTCGTCCGGGTTCCTCTCCGCCCAAAGGCAGAGAGTTCCCCTCCGCCTCAGAGGCAGAGAGTTCGACCAGCTAGCTGAGACGTCCAAAAGGACTGTCGCTGCTTACGATGTTTATTAACACGCCCACGTGTGTCAAATGTGGCACAAGGCCGGTTTAAAGTGGGCTTCCGAGCCCGTAGGCTCGGGCAAAAATTGCCCGTAGAACCCGTATAAACGGGATCGGGGCGGTCAACCACCCCGAACGAGGTTCTGCCCTTCGGCGGAACCTCGTCCGGGTTCCTCTCCGCCCAAAGGCAGAGAGCTCCCCTCTGCCTCAGAGGCAGAGAGTTCGACCGAATAGCTGAGACGTCCAAAAAGGACTGTCGCTGCTTACGATGTTTAACAACACGCCCACGTGTGTCGAATGTGGCACAAGGCCGGTTTAATGTGGGCTTTCCGAGCCCGTAGGCTCGGGCAAAAATTGCCCGTAGAACCCGTATAAACGGGATCGGGGTGGTCAACCACCTCGAACGAGGCTCTGCCCTTCGGCGGAGCCTCGTCCGAGTTCCTCTCCGCCCAAAGGCAGAGAGCTCCCCTCTGCCTCGGAGGCAGAGAGTTCGACCGAATAGCTGAGACGTCCAAAAAGGACTGTCGCTGCTTACACACCGGGTAGGTATTACTGGCACTATATATAGTGAGAACCGGTGTAATTACCTTGTGTTAGAAAGGCCGGTGTAACAGAAAGATACATGATCGCCTAAGCATGTATTACGGATGGCGCATAACTGACTGACTGAGACAAGCTTGTTAACCATAGCACTAACTCGAGACACTTGGACGTGGTGTCCTCATTAGCAAGCTTGTCTCGTTAGATCAATTACGATTGAGTAGTAACTCCCCCCCCCCCCAACTTGATGAGTTTTTGGACACTGTGTATATATTTATTGTGTATGTATTTGCCATCATTTTTTAAACGGTATCACTGTGCTTGACTGCACAGTAAAAGAAGCTATGGGTAAATAGCAGGACAGACCGGTTTCTATAGCCTTGGATAGCAACAGGTCTACCGCAGAAAGAAATTGGCAACTTACTGCGGGAAAAAAATCTGCCTCGTCAGTCATGTACCGAAAGATACATGATCGCCTAAGCGTCTATCACGCATGGCACATAACTGATCATTACTAACTACGAACTGATATATTTCAAGAACAATCTATTCCCTGTAGATTATATAAGATTTCAGTTTGAAATTCTTTATAATCTTAAATTTCAACCCCGACAGTCTGTGCGGTCAGTTAATGACGAATATTTATTTATATGGAAATGTCTAATATTACCATTACCCTTCTAAATGAGGAGAACAGATACTTCACTCTGATCCCAATCCGAAGGTCAGAGAGTGAAAAAAAAGAAGCCTATTACGAGTAGCACTGACTGCACGGTCAGTTGTTGCAAAATATTTCCCTATAAGAAAACGTCTAATGTGACAGTTGCTAATAAGGATAGCGAGAACAGATACTGCACTTTGATCGAAAGGGAGTGAAGAAAAGTGTAACTCGAGCAGAAACGGCTGCTTTGTCAATGAATATCGTATGTTTCTATAAATGTCTAATCTTGCCATTGCTTCTTCCAAGATTGTCTGACCGTAAAGGGATGTAGAATTATAGTTTCTGGAATGATCACTATTCCAACAGTTTGAATATGCCAATTTGTGGTCCCAATTTTCTCCTGAAACCTATAATTTCTTCAGGGTGCGAATTTACCCTGATTCAAAACCACTGATCAAGACAATCTGAAATAAGACAACCTTTTCATTGGAATTGCATCTTTTCTTCGATCTTTTTCTCTTTTCTTATCATTCTTCTCGTTCGTTTCACCTTGTTTCTAATCTATTTAATATTTCTATCCAATGTCATTTCCCCCCCCCCCCCCCACTTTCTTTCCCGTTGCTTCTTCCAAAGTCTTCACTTTCCTTCTATTCAATCTTCTTCGCCATTTTCGCAGTTATCAAAAGAAGGTTCTAAATAAAAATACCGGGATTCGTTATTCGCCGAGTGGCATCAGATTATGTCACATCAGAGGCGATATATCAGATTCCTCTTTCCTTTCGACAATAATATCTATGCTGTATGAAATGGCGAAATTTAACGAACCGGAAACAAAATGGTGGATAACGGCCATCATTTCGTTGGTATCATAGTCACGGATGTTTTGCTCTGCAGGCGAATATGCCCTTCCCTCATCTCGAAACATGAGTAGAAACATAAGGGGAAGTGTAATATATGAGAAAAAGGGACAAGAATAAGGATTTAAAATATGAGATAATGTAGAAGAGTAGAAATGAAAGCAAGAGACAGAAAGATGATGTAAGAAGAAGAAGAAGAAGAAAAAGAAGAAGAAAAATATGACAGAATAAAAAGAGGCACAGAAATAGAAGACAGAATAATAATAATAATAATAATAATAATAATAATAATAATAATAATAATAATAATAAGAAGAAGAAGAAGAAGAAGAAGAAGAAGATAAAAAATAAGACATAAGCAAAAGAAGATGGTGTGGGCGTTAGCATAGAAAACGAAAATAGTAAATATAAAGAGAGGAAAATGTCTGACACTACAACAATAACAGCAACTGCTTCTACTATTATTACTAGATGTAGTAGTAGTACCAATAACATTAAGATTAAAAAAGATATAAAACTGTGGAAAAAATAACAAAGAAATAATATAGAAAAAATAAAAAATTAAAAACAAAGTATATAGAAGGCGGTAAATTAGGACTACTACTAATACTAATACTAATAACAATAATAATAATGAATGCAGTATTAGTACGAGTATTAATGATAATGAAATGTAAAAGGTTAAAGAAAAAGAAAAACGAAAAACTGATAAAATAAAAAAGGAAAAAAAGAAGAAAAGGTTACCAAATTAAGTGTAAAAAGAAAGAAAAAGCAGAAGGAAAAGCAGAAGAAAAAAAGAAAAAGCAGAAGAAACAGAGAAAAAAATGCAGACAAAAAAGAAAGAAAAAAGAAAGAGTAGAAGAAAAAGAAAGAAAGAGCAGAAGGAAAACCAGAAGAAAAAGAAAGGGCAGACGAAAAAGAAGGACAAAGCAGGAGAAATAGATAAAAAAGGCAGCAGAAGAAAAAAGAAAAAAAGAAAGAGTAGAAGAAAAAGAAAGAGTAGGAGGAAAAGAAAGAGTGGAAGAAAAGAAAGAAAAAGTAGAAGAAAAAGAAAGAAAGCGTAGAAGAAAAAGAAAGAAAAACTAGAAGAAAAAGAAAGAAAAAACAGACGAAATAGAGAGAAAAGGCAGACAAAAAAGAAAGAAAAAAGAAAGAGTAGAAGAAAAAGAAAGAAAGAGCAGAAGGAAAACCAGAAGAAAAAGAAAGGGCAGACGAAAAAGAAAGACAAAGCAGGAGAAATAGATAAAAAAGGCAGACGAAGAAAAAAGAAAAAAGAAAGAGTAGAAGAAAAAGAAAGAGTAGGAGGAAAAGAAAGAGTGGAAGAAAAGAAAGAAAAAGTAGAAGAAAAAGAAAGAAAGCGTAGAAGAAAAAGAAAGAAAAACTAGAAGAAAAAGAAAGAAAAAACAGACGAAATAGAGAGAAAAGGCAGACAAAAAAGAAAGAAAAAAGAAAGAGTAGAAGAAAAAGAAAGAGTAGGAGGAAAAGAAAGAGTGGAAGAAAGAGAAAGAAAAAGTAGAAGAAAAGCAGAATAAAAAAAGAAAAAGCAGACGAAATAGAGAGAAAAGGCAGACAAAAAAGAAAGAAAAAAGAAAGTTTAGAAGAAAAAGAAAACGTAAAAGAAAAAGAAAGAGCAGAAGTAAAAGCAGAAGTAAAAGAAAGAAAGGGCGGTCGAAAAAAAGAAAGAAAAAGCAGGCGAAACAGAAAGAGATATCAGAAGAAATAGAGAGAAAAGGCAAACAAAAAAGAAAGAAAAAAGAAAGAGTAGAAGAAAAAGAAAGAAAAAAAACAGAAGAAAAAGAATGTAAAGAAGAAAAAGAGAAAAAAGGGAGAAAAAAATTGATAGAAAAATAACAGGAAAAGATTCTTATATTTCCGATTCACTAATGCGCATGTCAAAAGCGTGGTTATCGGAGCATCACTTGTCTCTCCCGTACGCAGATACTGTCTTTCGACTTAGACAACTCGCATAAGAAAAATGATTTGTAGCTTGTACTTATAAAATGACAGAGGCGGCTTTAAATGAATACAAACATAGGAATCATTGCGAAAGATAAATGCTCTTCTGTAAAGTGTCCGGAAGTAGAAAGTGACTGAAAGGTTGCGGGATGCCATTAAACTGGCTGCTTGCCTGGTCAGCAGATTTGAGAGCCGCTTGAGTGAAATTATTTACCCAGCTCAACAATAAGGGTGACTAAAGAGTTTCGTGAACAGGATGATTGTGCTGCGTTTTTTTTCTCGAAACAGGATGACGCTGGAACCTCTTCAAAATCGTCATTTGGCGGATTATCCAATACAAGGCTCAAGTGCCACTCAAGATGGGGTTAATGTTAAAATCGTAATGATGAATGAAATGTGGGATATGAATGAAAGAGGGGGTGTTAGGAAGTGAAGATTATCAGGATAAGTGGGATAGATAACTATTGACCCTTCACCTGGAGACCTTAATGTTGTAGTGTTTATGGGAGAACACGCACGAGAGTCAGTTTCACAAAATGGTAGCTCAGTGAATTATACTCTTTAATAACCAATAAATCTTGTAGTAGAATGATAAAGCCGTAAGAAACAAAGCCTATGAGTGTTCGCCAAACTTTCTTGGCAGCAATCCTGAGACTCAGATTTTGGGATCCTGGTGACTCTCGAGGCTAAAGTTCCAGTTTTTCTTCATTTAGGTTTTATCCTATGGATTTTAATTTATTTTTTTTTTTTTACTAAATCTCACCTTATATAAGGTGTTAGGAAAGTTACTGCGTACTTTTCTAAACGTTCTTTATATTTCAGATTTCACCGTAATATACTTTTAACAACATTGTTTAAAATTTTCATTTATATTCTCCTTCTGTATTCTATATTGAAACATGACTGTCTAATAAAAATATAAGTAAATAGTAACTTTCTTAACACTATATATATATATTTATTTATTTATTATAATTTTATCATATAGACAAAACCATTTTACTCACTACAAAGATGCAACTTGGTTTCAGTGCATTTCAACTGCACATCTACGGGTGAGGGTCGAAAATGGTTATGAAAAATCCTGTTTGTAGGCAAGCCGGATGTAGAACGTCACTTCCTTTTTCCCATTTTTTTGAGAAGAAAAATGTACATATAAAATATATATAAAGTATCTGAGTGAAACAATAGCGGTTGTTGATAGCAGTTTGGTGATGGGTGATTATCACTCTACTACCTGTATCGAGCTCTTTTTTGAATTAACGCTGCGAACGTTGGAATTTATATATTACTTTCGTTCTCATCGCATCGGATATATATATATATATATATATATATATATATATATATATATATATATATATATATATATATATATATGTATGTATGTATGTAAAAGACAATAGGAAAACTGTAATATATTTCGTTCAATGTGGACTTTTTCAAGGCAAAAACGAAATGAATTTATTAAAACAAAGTAACTAATAATAACAAAACAAAATGTCCTTAGCAACTGGAAGAATTTAGAGAACGCTATTTTCATGCTGTTAACTGAAAATTACGTCAAGTACTGTCACGTGTGGAGATATTGTTTTTTTACGGATTCAACCATTTTCTTTTGATTTCTTTATACAGTTGTGTACGTTTGCTTGAAAGAGTAGTAATTCTCTTAATGTTAAGGCTTTTTCCCTATTTCACCTTTCCTAACAGAATTACTTCTCTCCCAACATCCTGATCCATACCCTTCCAGAATACATAACTTTGCAACAATACTTTCATGAAAAATATCCCAGGATGTCCACAATGGAACTGTTTCAATATCTGTTTTTGTAAAGTCTCTGGTATTACTACTCGTTCTCCATACAGTAAACATATGTCGCTTAAGGAAAATGAATTTTCCTTACCACTGAATATTTTTAATTCATTGTTTTTTTTACCATTCCTCAGATATTGGATCATTTTTATAATATTGCTATCTTTCTAGGATTCACTCTTAACCCCAAACCACTAACCATGGGTATATAGTACCCAGCGCAAATTTTCGTATTTTTAATTACAATTTTCAGTAGTTGATTTTCTTACCTAAATAATGTTTTTCAGTTCCTATTAATGTTAACTCAAAGTACAAAGTTTGAAATGACTGCATGTAAAATATTTCAAATAAAGATTTATATTTAATTTTTGTTTTGATATTTTCAAAATCGGGTATGATATACCCATGGTTAGTAGTGGTGTAATTTTAATTGATGGTTAGTGTTCTTGGGTTAATATCTTCTTTCGTAATTGATAACACTTATTTTATTTCATAGAGCATATTTAATTCTTCCTCAGTTTTTATCAAGACAATGACATTATCTTCAAGTAATCCCCACCACTCTTAGGTATTAATCTAAGCAGACCATCAGCATGTGCCATTTCTTTAGATGGCAAATATTCAATTGTGAAATCATATGCAAGCATCATAGCCCATCATTGTAGTTTATCGTATGGGAATGACTTTTTTCCGAGCCGAACATTTCTAATTGGTTTGTAGGACAAACTTTCGACCGTGTAACATTCTGTGGACTTTTTTCTTGCAATATTTATTGCCAATGCTTCTTTTTCAATTTGGCTATAATTTCTTTCTGCCGATAAAACATAGTTCTTAACACATAAGTAATAGTAGTTTTTTTCCCTCCTTTTTTTGTTTGTTTGTTTGGGGTTTTAAAGCATATCAACCACTATGGGTTATTTAATGCCAGATCCAGTATTTACTAGATATATCAAAAACGTATAGCTGGCAACATCATTGTTTCAAAAACGTATAGCTGGCAACATCATTGTTTCAAAAACGTATAGCTGACAACATCATTGTTTAAATTTTTTCTACTGATTGACCCTAAGCCAAAGCTTTCCATCACATTTTAGGGGTAAGGTGTTAGTATATTTAGTGTAGGGTTTGGGAGGGAAAGTTAATTGTAAGTTGTAGTTGTTTTGGGATGGGTTAGATGTGATGGGGCATGACATGACCAGCCGATTGATCGAATCGACGGCCTTTTGGTTGGACGTAGTTTATCGTCATACCCAGGACGCGGATGTAGTTTATCGTCATACCCAGGACGTGGACACACCTTAGGATTTCACTATTTGCCCATAGCTGGGACCCTAACAGGTGCTACCACCCCGGGTCAGGGTGGACCTGGGAACATCAGCAATTAAGAGGTGGTTCCACGCTCCTCAAAACCTCCTGATCAGAGGCCTTGCTGTTGGATGTAGTTTATCGTCTTACCCAGGACGTTTTTTTTTGTTTTTTTGTGTAGTAATACCACTCCAATACCATATTCACTAGCAGCAGCAGCAGCAGATACTATTATTTCCATTGAAGGGTCCATATCTGCCAGTGCAAGCTCAGAAGTTAGTATTTTAAACATTTTTTTTCAAATACCTTCTGGCAGTCAACCAACCAATGGAACTCTCAATTCATATATCAACTACAGTGCCATCCGGGATACACGCTTAGGCGATCATGTATCTTTCGAGGCAGTTTTTTTTTCCCGCAGTAGACCAGTTGCCATCCAAGGCTATAGAACCCAGTCTGTCCTGTTATTTACCCATAGCTGGGAGAAGAAGAGGATTCATACCTTGGAAATTAGCACGTAAGTGAATGTAATGGATTAGACAGGAAAGTCAGTCAGTTATGTGCCAGGCATGATACACGCTTAGGCGATCATGTATCTTTCGATGCAGTAGGTTGTCATTTCTTTCTGTGGTAAACCAGTTGCCATCCAAGAAGAGGGTTCATATCTTTCCCAATGGTATTAGCACGTAAGTGAATGTAATGGATTCGACTGAAATTCGAACTCGGCTCTCCGATTCCTCAAACCGAGCCGTTATCCATTACTCCACCGTGCTTCATATCGACTATAATATTCACTGTTCCTAAAAATGATTTTAATGCAGAAATGTTTCAAGGAGCCAGCATTTATTCAGGGCATATTAATTGTAAGAAATTTCTTACTTCCATTTCAACTTGACATGACCTTCTCTCTTTGAGAACTACAGGAGAAATGCTTAGAACAGAGACAAACACTGTACATTGCTTTCATTGACATCATAAAAGCATTTGATCTTGTGAGCAGTGATGGCTTATTCAAGATCACTTGACAGAATCAGTTGTCCTACAAGACTCCTCAAGATTGTTCAGTCATTTCATGTGGATATGAAGGGTGTCATACAATTTGGTGACTTTTATTCAAAGGGTTTCAGTAACTGCAGCCGTGTGAAGCACCTACCTTATTAGGCATGCTGAAACATTTATTCAGGGCATATTAATTGTAAGAAGTTTCTTACTTCCATTTCAACTTGATTATATACATCTGACAAATCTATTTTGGAGAATATAGCTCCCCTCCCCCGTTTAATTCTGTAAATCCTTCTTCAGCCATTGTTAATGGATAATTATGCTTTTTTAAGGCATTATTCAACCCTGTTGAATAATTTGACAATACTCATAATTTACCAGTCTTTTATTTTTACTGCCCAACTGAAAGAGTCAACTGGTGAAATAACTCTCAGATTTTGTAGTTTGTCCAGTTCATTGTACACTGTCTCAATGTCACCAAAGGGCACGGGTCTTTTTGGTTTAAAAGTCTGCTTCACATTTTTACATGTAAAAGTGCCTTTAATTTAGTGCAGAGACCCAGTTCCTCTGTAAACAAGTCTTTATATTCTTGTATCATTTTTTCTTTAAACTGTCAATATTCACATTTGAGCATTTGATGGACTCACAAATAGAATTGATTGGTTCATTCCATAAATTAAACAAGTGTAGGCTACTGCATTAAGTTTTTTGTACCAGAACAAGACTTTGCAATTCAATTCACCTACTATTTTTAGTTTCTCCTCCAAGGCACTATGCGCTTTGAGGTTACCTTTTTTTCAATTTTGGTGCACCTATTTTTTTTTTCCAAGTCTCTTCTGAAATGATAGTAATGTTTTTTTGTGTCCAAGCTTCCTACAATAGAAACATTTTTTTTTTTTTTAAATGGGCAATTTTTTTCAGAAATTCATTCCTCCCCAACCGTAACAAGGGTGTGGTGCAGTATTGTTTTTTTTTTATTGCTTAAACTTCCATTTTCATTTCTTCCGGTTCTTCAATCTGACATGTGTCATGTTTTAAATTTTATTAACCTTTGACACTCTCTTCAACCATTCAATTTATCCCTGAGTCCTGTTCAAGCTTTGCTAATATTTTTGTGCTTATTTCATTATCTTTGTGTGACTTCAGACCCAACACGAAAAGTAAACATTTGAACTGCTCTATCATTAAATATTTAATTTACTTTTGTCACATTCTTTGTTCACTATTCTTCCATATATGAAAAAATCATCTTTCTTTTTTTTTCTTCAAGTTGAAAAATTGATATCGAGTATGGAAAACACTTTTTTTGACAAAAAATTGTCAACAAAACTTTTACCGTGTTTCTAAAATTCACATGACTTTTTATTTTATTTGGGGGGGGGGGGGTAATATAAAATTACAGTACCTTTTGTGTTCTTTAGTTCCCAACCTCCTTAGTAGTATCCACACATTTTTCCCCTCAGTCCACCCCACACAGTCTTTTTCAATGGAATCTTCAAACCATCAAAAACATGCCTCAAACGTGAGGTTATCCTCTGGGGCATAATTAAATTCCAGAATTAAATTTGAAACTGAATCCATTGGAGTTGAAATTTTTTTCTCTTTCGCTTAAGACGGCTTCCAAAACCTGTGTCTGGCATTGGAAAAGTAGCTGTAATTCCTCCATTTTGGTAGAAGGAAAAAAAAACAGTTATTTTTTTTTCTAATTTCCACAATCTTGTTTTGTCGCCACTGTTGTAATGTATCTATTACTTAGTTGAGTTCAGTCTAGCTGCAGATTACTATTGTATTGTCTCAGACAATGACTAAATACAGATTCTGCTGTCTCATTATTTATTGCACAAAGTACAAATGTGGTACCAGGCCAAAAATTGTGGATGGGGAAGACTGGTCTTCATTTGTCTTACACTTAAACTTAGCTCGCCACAATCACTAATCCAAACATGCTACAATAACCCTTGCACCAAAACAACACATTCTTACTTACCACATCCACCATAATGCCTCAGAGACTCCATGAAGTCCCAAGCTGTTCCCATATGTACAATTTGTCTGTGGGGCGGCAATAAAATAACAACTTTAAAAAATTATAACCCCAAGAATATTTACAATGGAAAAGTTTTTGTTTACAAGAAACACAACAAAACAGTGTTAGTTATAAAAAAAAAAACAATCCTTAAATGTAGCAGAAACATTAGTTAACTGGACGAAACTTATGCATAAATATATTCATTCGTCATACCACTCTCTCAAACAGACACTCTCATTAAAACAACAACAGATACTAAAATCACAACGGAAATACAAAAGACATCCAGAATTCACCAGAGAACTGACATCTCTGGTCACCTAAAGGGGGAGAGGAATTAAACTAAAGAAAGGGGGGAAAAATAAAAAAGGGCCAATGAGCATACATCCCCTAGCTAAGTTAAACAAGCCTAAAAAAAACAAGCCTAAACTACCCTATTTTGGGCGAGGTTGCTAATGTTTAATCCAGTAATTAAAAATATGCTTTATGCCTAACGCGGCATCAAAATGCCATTCTAAGTTAGCAGCTTTTACTCGGCACAAATGCGCAAAACTCACCCAACTTTTGCCAAATTCTGATGGACAGAATTGTTTCATTTTCGTCCTAATCTTGACTTTAAGGTGGTACCTAAATAACAAGATTAGATGGGAAAAGGTAAACTTCTCGCCCTCATAGAATTCCTTCTGTCGTCGTCCATATCACGACTCGCATAACGCCTAGTAAGTGACACATAGTGCCAAGCCTTAGTCAACGGTGGTACGACATTACTACAAACAGAACTGGCCACGAGGACAAAGAACTTTCCGCGCATCATGCGAACCATGATGTCTTCAACAAACTTGCACAACGGACCTACAATTCTACAATGCATTAGGCGTGACCGAGGGTCTCTACCGCTCCACCGCAGGGAACGCAATTTGGAGATTTTTTCAAATACGCAGAACAAATACTCTTGCCGACTCAGAGGGTCTTTCGAATCAGCAGCCAGGGGAGTGATGCCTCATCATTAGTCAGACATTTCAACTAAGGCGGCTAAGGCCATATGGAGCGACCTCCTGCTTTGTTAGATCGGGCTCGCCTATCAGAGCATCTTAAACGAGACTCCTAACTAGTGCATGAATAACGCCTTACGGACAACGCCTGGACGTCGGAGAGGACATCTGTCGCCTGTAAGATGAACTTGAGAGCAAGCCGACATTCACGATAGAAGGAACACTCGCATCGGGGTAAACGGCGGGCCTCCACG
>OZ038518.1:67757821-67777821 GCA_964036315.1 Acanthosepion esculentum | reverse complement strand
ATGGCGTCATGCCTTGATTAAGAGAAACAAGGAGAATGCTTGCTGTCGTCGGAAGGGGAAAAAACAACAAAAGAAGGAGAATAAAAGAAAAAAAAAACAAAACGAAAGAGAGGAAGAAAGAAAGGATAAGGATAAAGCAATTTTCAATTAATGATAAAAGATTGAATGAGCTGGAACACTGAAGAAGCCTAAAACGAAAATGAAAAGAAGAAGAAGAAGAAGAAAAAAGATTTATATAAAAATACCGGTTAATTCAGGCGGGAAAAGATAATCTTGTGTTGGCATCCATTTTTAAACTCAGACAAATTTGTCGTTTGTGAACCAACGTGACCAACAGTAGAATCCTCCCTCCACCCGATAAAACAAAAGACAAATGCAACCAAAACCGGTGCGTGCTACATCTGTGTATGTGTGTGTGTGTGTGTGTGTGTGTGTGTGTGTGTGTGTGTGTGTGTTTGAGTGTGTGTACAAAAACTATATCAAAAATGATATTGTCCAAGAACAAACAAAACTATCTTGTGTTGCATAACCTGGCAACGCAATCTGCGATTTTAACATACCTATGTGTCGTTCCCCTTCAGTACGTTGCTGAACATGGCTCTCCACAATTTCCTATCCTTTGTAGCTGTTAATAAATGTTCTTTTTTTGTTATCTTTCCTAGATTTTGTTCCTCCATCCATTTACTCACGTTCGCTAGGTAGGTAAGGAGTTGTTTTCCTCTCTCCCGCTTGCCTTCAGTCTGTCCAGTGTATCAAGTTTTCCGAGCCCTCTTTCCTCATTATGTCCCTAGAAATTTTAACTGTCTCTTCTTATACCTTTTTCGCTTGATCACATGTTCAGTCCTTGCTATTCTCAGCATCTTACTGTAGAGCCAAATTTCTGTTGCTTCAATTCCCTTCTTCATCTCGGGGAGATTGTCCAGCATTCCCTGTCATATTCGGGGACTGATATTACATAACAGTTCAGTACTCTTTGTTTTTAATGAAAATTTTCCTGTTTCTTAATACCTTGCTTAGCTTTTGGAAGACATCTTTCACTATTTCATTGCACCTTCGGATTTCTGTGCCACATTTCCATCATCTGTTAATCTACTTCCCAGATATTTCAATTGTCGTTCCCGTATGATTTTGGTATCTTCTCTACGTGATTTGCATTTGAGGGTAGTTCCTTTTGCTAGTGTTGTGAATGATTCCAAAACGCAGGCAATTTTGATTTATTTAATAGCCATAAAATAATTAATTTAACTAGAAATTGAAAAGTCTCGAAATAATAAGGAAAAAAATAAGATCTTCAGTCAGAACGAATCATCAATTGCTAACAAAACATTTATTAAAGTTTTAAATTGAAAATAATTTATCTAAACACAACATAAAATGTGTTACAATTTAATCTAAAAAAAATAAAATACAAAACAAAATAAGCTAAAACTTCAAGAAGGAATTTACTCTGTTACATGTAATAATTGCCACATAGACTATATCGATGAAACCTCAAGGAATTTAAATAAAAGATTATATGAACAGAAAAGGGATCTTTTATAAAACATCACGTTAAATCCATTAGTTGCTCACCATAATGAGAGAGACTTTCTTCTTTCTTGACGGATCTTCTATTATCAAAATGTGGAAAATTTAATATCAAAAGTGACGGAAACATTAAAAAAAAAAAAGGATTTAAATGAAATCGGCTTCATTATTACCACAAAACATATATAAACAAATATTCTATATTTAAAATATCAGCGTTTCTCTTTGGTTCGTGTGTCTGTGATGTCGCGTAACCATAAACTTAGTCCGATGAACTCCTAAAGGAAGAAACGCGTCACACGAAAACTTTTCCCACTTTATCGTACTTCTTTCCCCAACATTTAGTAAAATGTCTCTTGCTATAATTGGTCTATTTTATTATTTGTTATTGCCATAAAATATACGAGAAGGAATTACTTATCTGTCACTTGTATTGCCATATATCCTATTATAATTGTGCTTGTTTCTCTCGTATGTTAGTTAGCACGACTTTTACGGCCTGCCAGGACCTCATAAATAATGAACCATTCCGCGTTTTGATCGCCTGGAAAGAGGGAAAAAAGAACGGAAGAAAGAAGAAAGGGAAGATATATATATATATATATATATATATATATATATATATATATATATATATATATATATATACAGTGTAACCCGGATATAAGAGAGTTGTCGGGGCCGGAGAAGAAGTCTCTTATATCCGGGGTTTTCTTATATCCGGGTTTGGTCTATTTTGTTTTATTAACACAGGCTCTAATTTGGGACCATAGAAAATCTCTCTTATATCCGAGTTTCTCTTATATCCGGGTTTTCTCTTATATCCGGGTTACACTGTATATATATATATATATATATATATATATATATATATCTTCCCTTTCTTCTTTCTTCCGTTTATATATATATATATATATATATATATATATATATATATATATATATATATATATATATGTATATATAAATATATATATATATAGAGAGAGAGAGAGAGGGAGAGAGAGAGAACGAGAAGGGGAATCTGATTAAACTGATACGAACAGATACTACACATTGATGCCAGCAAAAAGTGCCCACGTCACTACCGATTTTTAAAATATCTCTTTTGTTCACCTAATACAAGGCCCAAGAGCCACTCAAGGTAGAGTGTTACTGCATGGAGTTATATTAGCGTAGGAAAGGACAAGCATTAGGAGTATGGAGCTGAAGTAAACTCTAAGAAAGAACTGGAAATCCAATCCTAAACAAGAAACATGGGATTAATTTCTACGCCTGTTCAAAAGCCATACTCTCGGGCGACATTTAAACAAGCTCCTGCGGACGGCTCTTAACTGGGCTTTCATCACAATAAGTAGGGAAGAGCAGATATGATAGGCAACAATAAACTACAGAAGAACTCAAAATTGATCGCTGCATTTAAGTATTGCATTAATATTTAAGCTTAACTTTTAAAAGTTCAATGATAATTCTTCTGCTGCCACTTAATTTAAAGACACTTAGATGTACGGGGGTCCGTACAAACAATTATTTTTATTTCATGGGTGACTTTTGCTGGATTTCGAAATTAATTTCGGTTATTCTCAAATTTATTTTCAAGTTATAAAAATTGTTATCGTACAAAAAAAAAAGAAAAAGCAAAAAATTCATCGCAAAAAGTCACATAAAAAATAACCGAAAACAATCGTAGTAATAAAAACTGGGAAATCCAAAATTTCAGGATGTTTTTTAATTTGCTCCTGGGGTCGGCCTGATTCCAAAATATGTTGGACTACGGCCCTCTAGGAGTAAAGTTGAAAAAAGCGTGACACACTGATACACTCAGATTCGCATTTAATATATAGAAGTAGCACTCAATAACCTTACAGTACAAACTGTCAGTCATTTCTGCCAGTGTTAAAACAGTTAACATTTGTAACTCTGCTAATGATACATTTATTCTTCTACGTTAATTGGTAAGATGTTGGATAAGTTTTCAGTTGAAGCTAAATACTAACATTCGCTTTAAACATTATCCTGTGCAACTGGCCACGTAAAACATATTTACTTTTTCCTACTGTAGACAGTCCGCAATAGTTCAGCGATTGCTTGTAAAATCGGCAATAAACAAAATACATAATTATCCAACCGATGACATATCTTTTGTTTGTTGAATTAATAAATGTAAAGTGAGAAGAATGGATTGGACAGGTAAGAATTACAAGGTAACCCAAAAAGTTCTGTCCGTTTTTAAAGGAAAAAAAGAAAACGCTTCACAGTATGTATAACTTATATTTAGTCTTCGAAGTAATCGCCATCGGCGTCCAGCACCTTCTGCCAACGTGTCTCCAGCTGTTCAATGCCCTTGAACTCGGGGGGTTTTGACGCAAAGAAGTCCGTGAGGGCTTTGCGCAAGTCTGCTTCATTGGTGAAGGACTTCCCACGAAGATGATTATCCAGGAAGTGGAAGAGATGGTAATCGGATGGTGCAAGGTCAGATGAATAAGGTGGATGGCACAAAGTCTCCCACCCAAGTTGCTGTATGGTATCCCTGACCACTCGCGCGACATGCGGCCTGGCGTTGTCATGGAGGAAAAGCACACCTGTGCGATTCACCAGTGCTGGCTCCTTCTGGCGCAATGCCTGTTGCACACGTTTCAATTGCTGCGAGTATAGGTCTCCAGTGACCGTTTGGCCCGTTGATAGCAGTTCATAATGAACCACTTGACGACCTGTCCACCAGACAAAAAGCATAATCTTGCGTGGGTGCATAGTCGGTCTTGCGGTGTGAGGGACAGCATGCTGAGGAGACAACCAATGTCTGGAACGCTTGGGTGTTTCGTACAGAACCCACTTTTCATCACTGGTAAGCACTCGATTGAATAAGGATGCGGTACGGTGGCGAGAAAGCAGCGATACGCAGACTGCCACTCGTTGTCCCTTGTGGACCTCCAACAGCGTTTGCAAAACCCACTTGCTCAGTTTGTACGTCTTACCTAGGCGGTGCAGGTGAAGTCTAACTGTTTCATCGGAAACGTTGAACTGTCTTGCAAGTTCACCACACGTTAGACTACTGTCCTCTTCAATGGGCGCCTTCAGGACATCGTCATTCAAGACCTGTGGTCGTCCATTGCGAGGGTCATCATGGAGAGACAAATCTCCCGACTTGAATTTTCGAAACCAACGCCTTGTAGTACGTTCATCTACAGCACTATCCCCAAACGCTTGACATATGCGGCGAGATCTCTAGACACTTCCATCCTTCTCACAGCTGTCCGGCTTATAACTGATGGCCGGGCACGGTGCGCGTGTTTTTTTTATAACGTCTGATGTTCCTACTTCCGGCCGTGCGAATTTGAAAACAATTGCATTTCGTATATATTTCAACTTAATTCAATGACTAATCAAAAAACGGACAGAACTTTTTTGGTTACCTTGTATATATATATATATAACATTCAACTAGCCGAGTAAACATGCAACCAACGAAAATTTCTTTTTTCTTTTTTCAGGGCATAATAATAACACTTATCTTTTAGCACGCAACTAAAATTCGTTGTTTGGGCACTGATTACAGACACACACAAACACACACTCACACACACACAGATATATGTGTGTGGGGGGGGCGTGTGTGTGTGTGTGTGTGTGTGAGTGTTGAACAATAAAAAATATAAAAAAATTAAAATCTTCAGACACTGGTTTGTAGATTAATATTCCTTCGTTTTTATTATTATTTCATTTAGATTCCTCGACTAGTTTCGGCCAACATGGCCATCATCAGGAGAAAAAAAAAATTCTGCTTACTAGTAGCAGTGAACTACAGAAATGAATGTCTTGATGGAGAAAATGAACTTTTGTCTGTAGTTTTCATTTGCTTTTCTTTTAATTTTTTAACATGTTTTGAGTCAGTCCTTGTGTTGGTCAAACAGTCTCTTTTAAGTTGTTATTTAAGATAAGAGCTGGATGGATTCATGCTGCTCTAAATTTCCTTGGTCATCTGGATCCTGGAAAATTATATATATATATATATATATATATATATATATATATATATATATATATATATATATATATATTAAAAAAACCTATTTGGTCAGAAGAGAAGATCCGACTTCGCAAACTTTATCTGCCAGCCATAAAAGGCGAAACACTGGAGATGGAACTAAAACTCATCCTTACTCTTCGTTAGTGTCATAATCATAAAGTCATACAGTTCGAAATTCCATGAAGCTTCTCCACCAGCCAGGATTCTGGTTAGACTGGGCGCCTCGAAACTTGATTGGTAACCAGTCTAAGAGATGAAGAACTCTGAATTCCAAACCGTAGAAGAAGCAATGGGAAACCATTCCGTTATCTTTTCTAAGAGCAATCCTGACAATATGCAGCTTACAGTTATTAAAGAAAAGGGAAGCTGTGGAGAGACATGATCACCAATGTTCTGAATAGACATGGCACTTTGAGGTTATTAGTAGCGCCGTTATCTGTCTCTCATTGATTCTTTTTTGTGAGTATTACAGTTACGTTTATCTCTCCCTAAATAAAAGCTAGCGTCGGTTGGTTGCAATGTTCAAAACACGTCATGTGTTATGTCTAAAGACGCTCTTAATCAAAAGGAAGGAAAGACCGTTTAAATTCACGAGCGTATCATGAGACAACTGAAGCAAGGAAGATCGAAAAGACCAAAACCTTTTATTATCTGCAATGACCAGATCTTTCTTTCTTTCTTTCTTTCTTTCTTTCTTTCTTTCTTTCTTTCTTTCTTTCCTTCTTTCTTTCAGTCTTTGTCACTTTTCTCTTCTTCTTTCTCCCCATCTTCCCTCTTTCTTTCTTTCTTTCTTTCTTTCTTTCTTTCTTTTCTCTCCTTTTTTCTCCTCATCTTTCTTTCTTTCTTTCTTTCTTTCTTTCTTTCTTTCGTTCTTTTCTCCTCTTCTTTCTCCCCATCTTCCCACTTTTATTATCTGCAATGTCCAGATCTTTCTTTCTTTCTTACTTTCTTTGTCACTTTTCTCTTCTTCTTTCTCCTCATCTTCCCTCTTTCTTTCTTTCTTTCTTTCTTTCTTTCTTTCTTTCTTTCTTTTCTCCTCTTCTTTCTCCCCATCTTCCCTCTTTCTTTCTTTCTTTCTTTCTTTCTTATATGAAATTAATTCATTCTTTCCTTTATTTTATCTTTCTTTCGTTTTTCTTTATTTCTTTCTCGCAATTTTTGTTTCTCCCAATTCTTTATCTCTTTTCTCCTCCTCATTCTCCTTATCTTCCCTCTTATCTCTTTCTCCTTAGTCTTTCTCTTTCTCTTTCTTCCTTCCCCTTCTATTTCCTTTATTCTCATCCTTTTTATTTTTCCTTCTTTAATCTTCATCCTTCCACCCCCGTCTTGTTTTAATCTTTAAAATCTATTCAAAACTTCAAATATTCATCGCCCACCATTTCCCAAACTCCACGCTTCACAATAGTTGACCTTTGTACCCTGTTGATGTTCTGGTTCAATCAACTTGAGGCTGACCCTTACCAAACCGGTTTGTCTTTGACCCCAGCTGATGTCTTCAGTGTCTCGGATCCTAAACTGCTCCGGTTCTTTCACTCAGCGAAACGTCTTGACACGGGCGAGGAATTCAAATAAAACGACGCATTGTCGCCCCTGTGACCCGTCGACTGACTGGAATCACGAATTCATTATCTACTCTGGGGATCAGGTAGGTGGAGCAAGATTCTGCTGTCACGGAATGGAAGATTTTATAGGGGTAGATGAAGAGGGGATTTTTAAAAGAAGCATTTCTCCATCCCCTCTCTGTCTCTCTCTCTCTCTAAAAAAAAATCTTGTGCATATATGGGCTGCGACTGGCACACCCACTCACAATGGAAATAACAGGGTTTTTTTTATGCTACTATTTAAAAAAATAATTTCCCTTCAAGCAAGGGAATAAAGCCACTAAAACTCAAGGGGTTACTGAGCGTGAGAGAATATGAGAAAAACATTAAGAAAGGAAAATAATAAAAGAACAGACATAAAGAAGACAACAATTGACACTGAATTTAAATGTTAGAAGATTGACTGGGAAGCAAGAACCCGGAAGAGAGTTCCACAAGCAAGAACTGCGAGAGAAGAAACTGTTAGCATAGAACTTACGGTTACATCTCGCCATTTCAACTGTAAAATGATGAGACCTTGTCGCCAATCTAGTAGAAGATCAAAGTTGACTGGGAAGGAAGAAGCCGGAAGAGAGTTCCACAAGAGAGGAAGAAACTGTTAGCATAGAACTTACGGTTTCATCTAGCCAGTTCAACTGTAAAATGATGAGACCTTGCCGCCAATCTAGTAGAAGATCAAAATTGACTGGGATGGAAGAAGCCGGAAGAGAGTTCCACAAGAGAGAAAGAAACTGTTAGCATAGAACTTACGGTTACATCTCGCCATTTCAACTGTAAAATGATGAGACCTTGCCGCCAATCTAGTAGAAGATCAAAGTTGACTGGGAAGGAAGAAGCCGGAAGAGAGTTCCACAAGCGAGGAAGAAACTGTTAGCATAGAACTTACGGTTTCATCTCGCCAGTTCAACTGTAAAATGATGAGACCTTGCCGCCAATCTGGTACTGCGCGTAAGTTCATAACGATCACCAGAAGAATTAAAATAAAAGTAATTATAGAAAAATCACAGGAAAGCTACGTTACGTCGTTTGGCTTTGCAAGGGTTGGTTGCAGATGAAAGAAAATCAGAGCAGAAGAAAGAGACGATGGCGTGATTTTCTTTAAGGTGGGCCTAAACTTGCCAAGAAAGTGACCCACACACTTGATTTCTTGACCTTCCTCTGCGGCGCATATGGCAATGAGATATACAGAATGGTAATTATTCCTCTGTCTATATATAATTTATTTTTAATTTTTCTCTCTCTCTAATTTCTCTCTTTCTCTCTCTCTTTGAGTTCTCTTTCCCTCCCTACCCTTCTCTATATTACTCTTCCATCTTTCTCTCTATTTGGACAGCACTTTTTCAAAAACGAACTTGCTTTTCTTTTCGTCATAAAGTCTGAATCTAACGAGTAAAAATGTCTGTATTCCTAGCTATTTAATAAGCGTCACTTAGATGTGGCACAAGGTCAAACATATGGAGAATACCCACTGAGGGTCGAACGCACAATTCAGTCATATTTGATCTAGTGAGTGGGAGGCACGATGGAGTAATGGATTGCGGCTCGGATTGAGAACTCGGAGAGCCGAGTTCGAATTCCAGTCAAATCCATTGTATTCAGTACCTTGGGAAAGGTATGAATCATCTCCCCCCCCCCCCCCGCCACTACAAGCTATATGTGAATAGCAGGACAGACTGGTTTCTATAGCCTTGGGTGGCAACTGGTCTACCGCAGAAAGAAATGACAACCTACAGCGGGAAACATTTGTCTCGTCAGTCATGTATCGAAAGATAAATGATCGCCTAAGCATGTATTACGGGTGGCACATAACTGATTGATTGAGAAAAGCTTGTTAACCATAGCACTACCTCGACACACTTGGACGTGGTGTCCTCATTTAGATAGTAACTTCGCCCCTATCTTGATGACTTTTGGGACAACGTGTATATATGTGTGACGTCATTTTTAAAACGGTTTCACAGTGCTTGATCTCACCGGAAAAGAACGGATGATTTTATAGATATCATATTTATTCTTAGTGCTCGTCTTATTATTTAAGACTCGTATTAAATATTTTATACACACTTTTGAATAAGTTCTTTTACATCTTGTGTGGGTAAACAATCCAATGTTCATGTTTATCTTGTTTTTTTCTTCAAGTACCATCGACCGGTTGACTGTTGATTTCCGAGTATACTTGTCTGTTAGCAAGTCTAGAGAATTCCACCTGACGACTCCCATTCAGGTACATTTCTATTTCTTCAACTTCCACAGAATCAGCCTGTAGTTTATACTGCAGCTACGCTGAGCGAACTTTATTGACAGTTTATGAAAGAGAGAGAGAGAAAGAAAGAGAGAGAGAGAGAGAGAGAGCATAATATTGCGTGATAAAAAGAGAGTCAACGTCAGTAGACAAGATCTCGGCCACCGTGATTTATATTGTCTATTCATATAACAATACAATGTGCATCGATATATCGATGTTCTGTGTTCAACATTTTTACGTCACCAGAAGAGTCCATTAAACAGAGACAAGGGAATTGAACATTTGTTTATTGTGAACTGTTTTAATAACATTTTTATGTAATAAAATATACTAGGGTTGTAGACATCTGCTTGTTTATAAAGTTCTCTTCTGGACTCATAATCACCCATTTGTATGTAATTAAAACTTCAGAATCCATAAATATCCATTTGTATGTACTGAATCCATCTGGTGAAATAATCACCCATTCATATATACATGACTCTATTGGTGCCCTAATCACGCATTTGTATATGCTGAACTAATCTGGAGCTATAATCACGCATTTGTATATGCTGAACTAATCTGGAGCTATAATCACCCATTTGTATGTACTGAACAAAACTGGTGCTATAATCACCCATTTGTATGTACTGAACAAATCTGGTGCTATAATCACCCATTTGTATGTCCTGAACAATCTGGTGCTATAATCACCCATTTGTATGTACTGAACAAATCTGGTTCTATAATGACCCATTTGTATGTACTGAACAAATCTGGTTCTATAATCACCCATTTGTATGTACTGAACAAATCTGGTTCTATAATCACCCATTTGTATGTACTGAACAAATCTGGTTCTATAATCACCCATTTGTATGTACTGAACAAATCTGGTGCTATAATCACCCATTTGTATGTACTGAACAAATCTGGTGCTATAATCACCCATTTGTATGTACTGAAGTCTCCTGTAGTTCGAATCAGCCATTTGCATATGCTGAACACATCATATGATAACGACCAATTTATATGCATTGAACAGATCTGGTGAGATAATCAACCATTCGTATGTACTGAACTCTTCTGTGCTTCTAACCTAGTTCGTATGTACTGAACTAATAAGGTGATATAATCACCCATTTGTATGTACTGAACAGATCTGGTAACATAATCACACATTTGGATGTACGAAGGACATCTGTAGACATACTCACATATTCATATATATTGAACTCTACGGAGTTCCTAATCACCCATTTGTATGTACTGAAATAATCTAGTAACATAATCACCCATTCGTCTGTACGTAAACTTTCCGTGTTGCTAATCACCCATTTGTATATACCGACCTAATTTGATGGCATAATCATCCATTTGAATGTACTGATCACATCTGAAGACATAATCACCCATTCATATATACTGGACTGTTCTGGGCTGGTAATCACCCATTTGTATATGAACTGTCTATATTTCTGAGACGAGGTATTATGCACACTATTTATATTTATTTCGCTCGCTGGGGTAGACTGTTAAGGTGGTGGAGAACTTGGAGAGGGGGAATTAACAGGAGACAACTGACATCCATTAGACATGGGACGAGGAACTAGAACAGTCTACCCCAGCGAGCGAAATTCCAACCACCTAAAGAAGACCGGAGCGTACAATGGCTGAAACGTTGTGATAAATATCGCAACAAATATGAGGACGATAGTCCGAACAATGTAAATAGTGAACAAATTTGGGAACATAATCACCCATTTCTATGTACTGAGCCCACGTGTAGAGATAATCACATATTTGTATGGACTGAACTTTGCTGGGTTACTAATAACCAATTTGTATGAACTGAACTAATCTGGTGACATAATCACCCATTCCTATGTACTGAACTCTTCTGCGGTGCTAATCAGCAATACGTATGCACCGAACTAATGTCATTTGGATGTACTGAACAAATCTGGTAAAATAATCACTAATTTGTATGTACTGAGCTAATCTTGTGAAATAATCACCTATTAGTATGTAATGAACTAATCTTGTGACACAATCACCAATTTGTATGTACTGAACTCTTCTGGGTTGATAATCACCCATTTGTATGTACTGAAATAATCTGGTGACACAATCATCCAATCGCATGTACTAAACGCTTCTGCGCTCTTAATCACCCATTTGTATGTACTGAAGTAATCTTGTCACATAATCACCCTTAATCTAATGACATAATCATCCATTTGCACGTAATGAACTAATCTGGTGACGTAATCACCCTTTCGTTTTGTCTGAACAAACATGGATTTTTGTTTTATTGTATTGGTTAAATAAAGGAATCGTTTGATTAATAATTGGTGGTTTGAATCTTTTTTGTTCAGACTGATGTCTGTTGACCATAAACAATATATATATATATATATATATATATATATATATATATATATATATATATATAGTATGGACATAGGTATCAACACTGCATAGTAAATCAAGGTAATCTTCATAAACAGTGCCACTGCAGGCTGTGTACATAGGTTATTGGTAGATTAAGGAAGGTCAAGAATGCTGAAAATGGTTCCCATTACAGTTTTGAGGTCTTATATATGGGGAATCTAGTGCCACTTAGTACACCAGGTCTCTGTATTCCGCCCTTCAAAAAGTGTGGATGGTCCTGCACGAAATCTTCACCACTATAATCAAATCTCATGTGCTGTTGTCGGGCTTTCGGTTTCCTAGGAACTGATCTGCTTGACCCTCATACGTCGAATTCGACGGGAGAGTCGAGAGTATATATATATATATATATATATATATATATATATATATATATATATATATATATATATATATATATATATATAGCAAAGGAAATAAATCCGTTGGTATATAATCAAATTAGGATCCTAGTAATATAAAATATTAAAGATGGTCCACAAAAATAGTTCAATGTATTTATTATTACAGAGCAAAAAGAAAAATTACCTCATGTGGGGAATAAGCTTATTTCGACCGACAAAAATATTCGTCATTCTTATTCAACCCTGGTATAGACTGGGCTTGAACTCACTATATATCGGCGTTGAATAGGATTAACGGATATTTAGTCGGGCGAAATAAGCTTTTCCCCAATCTGAGGTGATTTTGTTTTTTTACTATCTATCTATTTATATCTATATCTATCTATCTATAAATATAAAAGTGAACATAGAAGTCAACACTTAGAGGCCACAGTCTGTTTTATGCTAGTGCAATCGTCAGGCAACTGTTGACTTCTATGTTCACTTTTATATTTACACACGCTCTGTCTCTGATATTGAACACTTTATCCCATAAATATAGCACACTTTAAGACTATATTTCTTCATCTATCTATCTATCTATCTATCTATCTATCTATCTATCTATATATATATATATATATGTCTGTGTGCGTGTGTGTGTGTATTTTATCATAGGTGTCCGTTCAGGGCGCGTTGGCTATCATGTCTCTCTACAAGTTGCTTTCCTTTCTAGCGGTTAGTAAAAATTTTGCTATCTCGCTTAAATCCTGTTCTGCCAACCATTTCCTCTATAATATGTTCCATAAGTGTCACAGATTGCGAGTCGCCTTTATTCTTTATGTGCCCTAGAAATCTCAATTGTTTCTTTCTCATCTTAAGTATGAGTGTCCTTTTTTCTTTCCTATTTTAATAACATTTTTGTTCCTCACATGTTCTGTCCATAGTATTCTCAGCATCCTTCTGTAGAGACATATTTCTATCGATTCGAGGCTTTTTTACACCTGTGACGTGTTCAGAAACCATCTAGAAGGACATAATTCACTTCAGCATATTTTTCTTTGTTTCTAACGAAATGTTCGTTTCTGAATATTTTGCTTTTTTTTTTTGGAAGGTTTGGTCCGGTTTGGCTTGGTTTGGTTTGGTTTGGTTTGGTTTACGACATATCAACCTCAATGGATTATTTAATGCCGACGATTTTTATTGCTGGTAATATTTTCTTTCTTTTCAAAAATGTAATAAGTTTCTTTTTTCAAAAATGTTTTGCTGGTAATAAGTTTCTTTTTTCGAAAATGTATTGCTTGTAATAAGTTTCTTTTTTCGAAAATGTATTGCTGGTAATAAGTTTCTTTTTTCGAAAATGTATTGCTGGTAATAAGTTTCTTTTTTCCGAAATGTATTGCTGGTAATAAGTTTCTCTTTTCGAAAATGTGTTACTAGTAATAAGTTTCATTTTTCAAAAATGTATTGCTGGTAATAAGTTTCTTTTTTCAAAAATGGATTGCTGGTAATAAGTTTCTTTTTTCAAAAATGTATTGCTGGTAATAAGTTTCTTTTTTCAAAAATGTATTGCTGGTAATAAGTTTCTTTTTTCAAAAATGTATTGCTGGTAATAAGTTTCTTTTTTCAAAAATGTATTGCTAGTAATAAGTTTCTTTTTTCGAAAATGTATTGCTGGTAATAAGTTTCTTTTTTCAAAAATGTATTGCTGGTAATAAGTTTCTTTTTTCAAAAATGGATTGCTGGTAATAAGTTTCTTTTTTCGAAAATGTATTGCTGGTAATAAGTTTCTTTTTTCAAAAATGGATTGCTGGTAATAAGTTCCTTTTTTCGAAAATGTATTGCTGGTAATAAGTTTCTTTTTTCAAAAATGGATTGCTGGTAATAAGTCTCTTTTTTCAAAAATGTATTGCTGGTAATAAGTCTCTTTTTTCAAAAATGTATTGCTGGTAATAACTCACTTTGTTCAAAAATGGATTGCTGGTAATAAGTTTCTTTTTTCAAAAATGGATTGCTGGTAATAAGTTTCTTTTTTCAAAATTGTATTGCTGGTAATAAGTTTCTTTTTTCAAAAATGTATTGCTGGTAATAAGTCTCTTTTTTCAAAAATGTATTGCTGGTAATAAGTTTCTTTTTTCAAAAATGGATTGCTGGTAATAAGTTTCTATTTTCAAAATTGTATTGCTGGTGATAAGTTTCTTTTTTCGAATATGTATTGCTGGTAATAAGTTTCTTTTTTCAAAAATGGATTGCTGGTAATAAGTTTCTTTTTTCAAAAATGTATTGCTGGTAATAAGTTTGTTTTTTCGAAAATGTATTGCTGGTAATAAGTTTCTTTTTTCAAAAATGTATTGCTGGTAATAAGTTTCTTTTTTCGAAAATGTATTGCTGGTAATAAATTTCTTTTTTCAAAAATGGATTGCTGGTAATAAGTCTCTTTTTTCAAAAATGTATTGCTGGTAATAAGTCTCTTTTTTCAAAAATGTATTGCTGGTAATAAGTCTCTTTTTACAAAAACGTATTGCTGGTAATAAGTCTTTTTTTTCAAAAATGAATTGCTGGTAATAAGTCTCTTTTTTCAAAAATGTATTGCTGGTAATAAGTTTCTTTTTTCAAAAGTGGATTGCTGGTAATAAGTTTATTTTTTCAAAATTGTATTGCTGGTAATAAGTTTCTTTTTTCGAATATGTATTGCTGGTAATAAGTTTCTTTTTTCAAAAATGGATTGCTGGTAATAAGTTTCTTTTTTCGAAAATGTATTGCTGGTAATAAATTTCTTTTTTCAAAAATGGATTGCTGGTAATAAGTCTCTTTTTTCAAAAATCGATTGCTGGTAATAAGTCTCTTTTTTCAAAAATGTATTGCTGGTAATAAGTTTCTTTTTTCAAAAATGGATTGTTGGTAATAAGTTTCTTTTTTTCAAAATTGTATTGCTGGTAATAAGTTTCTTTTTTCGAAAATGTATTGCTGGTAATAAGTTTCTTTTTTCAAAAATGGATTGCTGGTAATAAGTCTCTTTTTTCAAAAATGGATTGCTGGTAATAAGTCTCTTTTTTCAAAAATGTATTGCTGGTAATAAGTCTCTTTTTTCAAAAATGTATTGCTGGTAATAAGTTTCTTTTTTCAAAATTGTATTGCTGGTAATAAGTTTCTTTTTTCGAAAATGTATTGCTGGTAATAAGTTTCTGTTTTCAAAAATGGATTGCTGGTAATAAGTCTCTTTTTTCAAAAATGGATTGCTGGTAATAAGTCTCTTTTTTCAAAAATGTATTGCTGGTAATAAGTCTCTTTTTTCAAAAATGTATTGCTGGTAATAAGTTTCTTTTTTCGAAAATGTATTGCTGGTAATAAGTTTCTTTTTTCAAAAATGTATTGCTGGTAATAAGTTTATTTTTTCGAAAATGTATTGCTGGTAATAAATTTCTTTTTTCAAAAATGGATTGCTGGTAATAAGTCTCTTTTTTCAAAAATGTATTGCTGGTAATAAGTCTCTTTTTTCAAAAATGTATTGCTGGTAATAAGTCTCTTTTTTCAAAAACGTATTGCTGGTAATAAGTCTTTTTTTTTCAAAAATGTATTGCTGGTAATAAGTCTCATTTTTCAAAAATGTATTGCTGGCAATAAGTTTCTTTTTTCAAAAATGGATTGCTGGTAATAAGTTTCTTTTTTCAAAATTGTATTGCTGGTAATAAGTTTCTTTTTTCGAATATGTATTGCTGGTAATAAGTTTCTTTTTTCAAAAATGGATTGCTGGTAATAAGTCTCTTTTTTCAAAAATGTATTGCTGGTAATAAGTCTCTTTTTTCAAAAATGTATTGCTGGTAATAAATTTCTTTTTTCAAAAATGGATTGCTGGTAATAAGTTTCTTTTTTTCAAAATTGTATTGCTGGTAATAAGTTTCTTTTTTCGAATATGTATTGCTGGTAATAAGTTTCTTTTTTCAAAAATGGATTGCTGGTAATAAGTTTCTTTTTTCGAAAATGTATTGCTGGTAATAAATTTCTTTTTTCAAAAATGGATTGCTGGTAATAAGTCTCTTTTTTCAAAAATGGATTGCTGGTAATAAGTCTCTTTTTTCAAAAATGTATTGCTGGTAATAAGTCTCTTTTTTCAAAAATGGATTGCTGGTAATAAGTCTCTTTTTTCAAAAATGGATTGCTGGTAATAAGTCTCTTTTTTCAAAAATGTATTGCTGGTAATAAGTCTCTTTTTTCAAAAATGTATTGCTGGTAATAAGTTTCTTTTTTCAAAAATGGATTGCTGGTAATAAGTCTCTTTTTTCAAAATTGTATTGGTGTTAATAAGTTTCTTTTTTCGTATATGTATTGCTGGTAATAAGTTTCTTTTTTCAAAAATGGATTGCTGGTAATAAGTTTCTTTTTTCAAAAATGTATTGCTGGTAATAAGTTTCTTTTTTCGAAAATGTATTGCTGGTAATAAGTTTCTTTTTTCAAAAATGTATTGCTGGTAATAAGTTTATTTTTTCGAAAATGTATTGCTGGTAATAAATTTCTTTTTTCAAAAATGGATTGCTGGTAATAAGTCTCTTTTTTCAAAAATGTATTGCTGGTAATAAGTCTCTTTTTTCAAAAATGTATTGCTGGTAATAAGTTTCTTTTTTCAAAAATGTATTGCTGGTAATAAGTCTCTTTTTTCAAAAATGGATTGCTGGTAATAAGTCTCTTTTTTCAAAAATGTATTGCTGGTAATAAGTCTCTTTTTTCAAAAATGTATTGCTGGTAATAAGTTTCTTTTTTCAAAAATGGATTGCTGGTAATAAGTCTCTTTTTTCAAAATTGTATTGGTGTTAATAAGTTTCTTTTTTCGAATATGTATTGCTGGTAATAAGTTTCTTTTTTCAAAAATGGATTGCTGGTAATAAGTTTCTTTTTTCAAAAATGTATTGCTGGTAATAAGTTTCTTTTTTCGAAAATGTATTGCTGGTAATAAGTTTCTTTTTTCAAAAATGTATTGCTGGTAATAAGTTTATTTTTTCGAAAATGTATTGCTGGTAATAAATTTCTTTTTTCAAAAATGGATTGCTGGTAATAAGTCTCTTTTTTCAAAAATGTATTGCTGGTAATAAGTCTCTTTTTTCAAAAATGTATTGCTGGTAATAAGTCTCTTTTTTCAAAAACGTATTGCTGGTAATAAGTCTTTTTTTTCAAAAATGTATTGCTGGTAATAAGTCTCTTTTTTCAAAAATGTATTGCTGGCAATAAGTTTCTTTTTTCAAAAATGGATTGCTGGTAATAAGTCTCTTTTTTCAAAAATGTATTGCTGGTAATAAGTCTCTTTTTTCAAAAATGTATTACTGGTAATAAGTTTCTTTTTTCAAAAATGGATTGCTGGTAATAAGTTTCTTTTTTCAAAATTGTATTGCTGGTAATAAGTTTCTTTTTTCGAATATGTATTGCTGGTAATGAGTTTCTTTTTTCAAAATTGTATTGCTGGTAATAAGTTTCTTTTTTCGAAAATGTATTGCTGGTAATAAATTTCTTTTTTCAAAAATGGATTGCTGGTAATAAGTCTCTTTTTTCAAAAATGGATTGCTGGTAATAAGTCTCTTTTTTCAAAAATGTATTGCTGGTAATAAGTCTCTTTTTTCAAAAATGTATTGCTGGTAATAAGTTTCTTTTTTCAAAAATGGATTGTTGGTAATAAGTTTCTTTTTTCAAAATTGTATTGCTGGTAATAAGTTTCTTTTTTCGAAAATGTATTGCTGGTAATAAGTTTCTTTTTTCAAAAATGGATTGCTGGTAATAAGTCTCTTTTTTCAAAAATGGATTGCTGGTAATAAGTCTCTTTTTTCAAAAATGTATTGCTGGTAATAAGTCTCTTTTTTCAAAAATGGATTGCTGGTAATTAGTTTCTTTTTTCAAAAATGGATTGCTGGTAATAAGTTTCTTTTTTCAAAATTGTATTGCTGGTAATAAGTTTCTTTTTTCGAAAATGTATTGCTGGTAATAAGTTTCTTTTTTCAAAAATGTATTGCTGGTAATAAGTTTCTTTTTTCGAAAATGTATTGCTGGTAATAAGTTTCTTTTTTCAAAAATGGATTGCTGGTAATAATTCTCTTTTTTCAAAAATGTATTGCTGGTAATAAGTCTCTTTTTTCAAAAATGTATTGCTGGTAACAATTTTTTTACAAAGTATTTCTGGTAATAAACCTATTTTTTCACTTTCATAGTGATTTGAACCCAGTTTGGGGGTTAACTATTTGCCCATAACGAAGACCGTAACAGGTGCTACCACCCCGGGTCAGGGTGTGACCTAGAAACACCAGCAATTAAGAGGTGATTCTACGCTCCTCAAAACCTTCTGATCAATGGCTTTGCTGTCGGATGTAGTTTATCGTCTTACTCAGGATGCGGATGCAGTTTATCGTCAAAACCAGGGCGGCTTTTAGAAGGTTTCAAGAAATGACTCTAAATGCTCCTTCAGATTTCATTGTCTCGCTTTCCGTTCTCTTTTAAAACAGTTCCCAGATATCTAAATTTCTGTTCTTGCTTGATTTTGGTATCTCCAATTTGTAATTTGCATGTTTGGCTGTTCTTTTTGCTGACAACCATACATTATACCTTCTAACACTTGATGGTTAGGCCTTTCTTCTCGCTTTCCTTTAACACCTTCTGTAGAAGTTCATGTAGTTTCCTCTCTGTGTCTACTATCAACAATACGTCATCTGTATGTCCTATGTTGTTAAGATTGTGACTGCCAATAAGGAATCCTGGTAGGACTTCCAATTATCTCTGGAATATTGATGCATGTTTCATTAAATAATAAAGATGAAAGAAAAGCACCATATTGATACATGTTTTTTAATCCTATCTAAACTTTCGGCTTACATAAGCCATTATCAAAGATGACAATTACATTTAAATATATCAAAAAATACACGGACAAAACAATAATGATAGTCTGTTTTTGTCGCATGAAAAATTTCCAAGAAACGATAAACTCGTGTATACGCGACGCGAAAGCTAAAATCGTACCGCAGCGAGTGACGTCACACATGGCCACGCGAGAGTGAAAACGAGAAGTATTAAGTATGGGAAGCCGTTGGTATAAACCAATGGAATTGTGTATGCGGCCAGGCATGTTATTTTAAATGCTTAAAAATGTTAGAGTTATCATTCAAATGTAGAGTCAAGCGTCGTGAAAGCGAGTTTGTGCTGTGACCAATATAAATATTATATAATTCATTGGAGATATAATCTCCCATAGGGCACTTGAATTTGTAAACTATATATATATATTTAAATAAAAACAGCCGACTTTAAGGTTCCATATAATAAATTATTTCATCACAGACCTTTTAAAGGATTTTATCCTCCTTAGGTCTACCCATACGGATTACCTAGTTTTTCGTAAACTAAATATATATTATCCACCTTGGGTCAACCCTTACGGATTACCTAGTTTTTCGTAAACTAAATATATATTATCCTCCTTGTGTCTACCCATACGGATTACCTAGTTTTCGTAAACTATATATATATATATATATATATATATATATATATATATATATATATATATATATAATAAAGGAATGAGTTGGTACCAAATTGTCGCCATAGAAAAATATTCCAACTGACATAACCTTATTTCAAACCCACAAGTGTTGCCACAAGAACAAATTTCAACTAACAAGTATCAGCCGTACATCACAATCTTCTCTTTCTTTTATATTTTTAGATTGAATTTCTTTTTCTATTGTGACATCTTCCTTATAGGTATTTTTTTTTCTATATGTGAAATTGTTTTCGAGATGTGGTAATTCCTGCTGTATTTAAATATTTCTCTCCCTGTTATATTTTTTTATATGCGGAATTTT
>OZ038518.1:67745321-67755321 GCA_964036315.1 Acanthosepion esculentum | reverse complement strand
ACGCGCGCACATCCATAGACGCCCCCCATCTCTGCCCGGCCGCCTATGAACCTTTTTAGTACACACACGCACGCACATATAGTCGATGCAAAATTCTCACGAAAAGATGGAATATCAATTGTAAGAGAATGGAATGAATTGTTGTCTGCACGATCAACAGCCGAAGGTGCAAATTAGAAATAAAAAGCCAGGCAAGTTGAAACATTTTAATATCTAGGAAGTCTTTAAACAGGGGACGGCGACAAATGTGACACCGAAATCTGAAGACGCATTTTTGGAAGAGCGAGTGATGCCTTCCAAAAGATAATCAAGAAACAAGAGAATTTAATGGAAAACAAGAAAACAGAGTCGAAACGTCAGTCGTCCTATATGGCAGTGAATGCTGGACAATTTCCTTAAAGAGGAAGAAAAGTCTTGAAACAACAGAAATGAATAACCATAGCCTGAACATGTGAGTAACGTAGAAGTTTTCGGTAAAATTAAAATAAAAAAGACGCTTATAATTAGAATAAAAAAAAAAGAATTGTAATTTCTTGGACAATGAATGAGGAGAGGCTTGGAGAATTAGACACTCTTAAAGTTTTGAAAGCAAGATGGAGAGAGGAAAACAGCGAATAAGTTACCCAACGAGCTTGTGTAAATGGTTAGCAGAACTTGGATTAGGAAGAATATCCAAAAGATACACCTTACTAAGAGCTACAGGGGAGAAAAAGTTGTGAAGATTATCAATGTCCTTAAGGGACACGGTACAAAGAATAAAATGCAAAAACAGAAAATGACACAAGGCCATGTTTAAAGTGGGAACCTCATGCGTACATAGGATTACTAACAAAAATTGCCTTCTTTCTTTGGGTACTTTCCTTTTGAGACGCTTCAGACATCAGGGAATGAATTTGATCCTTTCTCTCAAGTGCAGTGGGTTAAGGTGCTGATTAGTGGAACGACACCATGGAGTTGAACAAATTATGCTTAATTTTAAACCCTATTGAGCAAGGGTAGGGGGGGAGAAAGAAATGTAAGAAAGAAGAAACAGCGAAACGAAAAGAAGAAGAAGAAGAAGAAGAAGAAGAAGAAGAAGAAGAAGAAGAAGAAGAAGAAGAAGAAGAAGAAGAAGACGAAGACGAAATGAAATTTAGATACTGAAAAAGAAAAAGGAAGTGAATTAACGTAAGAAGAATAAATTGACGAAAAGAAGAAAAAGAAGTGAAAAAGTTACGAAGAAAAAGAAGAAATCATGGGAGAAAAAAGAAAAAAAGAAAGTACACTATATTAGAAAGAGAGTAAATTAAGAAAGGAATGAAGTGCCAAAAGAAAGAAAGAAAGAATGACATTAAAGAAAAATAAATTAAAAAAAGAAAGAATAGGCGAAAAAAGAAGAAAAGTCAATTGAAATAATTTCAGGAAAGGCGAATAAAAAAGAAAAAAAGGAAAGAAGAAAAAGAAAAAGAAAGAAAGAAACGTAAAAGAAAACCCTCAAGACTACATAAAAGAAGGGAAGGAAATGAATGAGAAAAAATAGAGAAGGAAAAATAACGAAGGAAAGAGAATAGAAAAAAAAGTAAACTAAAGAAGCGGGGGATGTGAAAAAATGAAGCAAAAGAAGGAAAAAAGAAGAAAAATCAAGAGATTAAATGGAGATAGCGAAAGAAAGAAAAGAAGAAGAAATAAGGAAATGAAAGAAAAGATCAAAAAAGAAAGGAAAAATAATAGAAGGAAAAAAGGAATGAAAAATAAAAAGAGCATGAATGAGAAACATAAACTGAAAGGAATGAAGAAAAGAAGGAAAGGAAAGAAAAGGAAAGGAAGGAAAGAAAAGGTAAGAAAGGAAATAAAAAGAAAGGAAGGAAAGAAAAGGAAAGAAAGGAAAGAAAAGGAAAGGAAGGATAGAAAAGGAAAAGAAGGAAAGAAAATAGATTAAAAATAAAGAAAAAGTAGGATTACACAGAAGAAAGGCGAAAAGTGAGAAGGAGAGAGAAAGAAAAATAGGAAGGGCGGAAACGGGATAAAAAAAAGAAATGAAGAAGAAAAGAAACGAAAATTAAAGATAAGAAAAAATCGAGAATAAAGAAAGAAGAAAAAAAAAGACATAGGAAAGAAAAAAATGAAAAGAATCAATAAAAAAGAAAAAAATGAAAAAGAAAAAAGAAAAAGAAAAAAAGAAAAAAAAAGAAAAAGAAAGAACCCCGGCAAATGGAAAACGGATATATAAAATCGGGTAGGCGTCCAATCTTGATTGACAATGTGAATTGGGAAGAGGTCAAAGGTCGATTAGTGATCGATCTCTACACTTGGGGGATCCCGTGATCCACCGTCTCTGCCTGATATGATTTGACCCTTCGGTTCTGTCAATTTGCGCTCGGACCGATTCGGTTACCCAAGGAAATTGCTGGTCAAGCGGTCACCCGAGCGCGAACGCCGATCAATCTGAACTTTTTTCATCAACAGTCGACGAACGGCGGAGAGGAAGTGGGTTGGCTGGAGGAAATGACCAATGGACAGATGTGACCGGTATCGAGGAAGCTTGCAGCTGTCAAAGGCTATATATATATATATATATATATATATATATATATATATATGTGTGTGTGTGTGTGTGTGTGTGTGTGTGTGTGTGTGTGTGTGTGTGTGTGTGTGTGTGTGTGTGTGTGTGTGTTTATGTCTCTGTGTGTGTGTATTGATAATGGATCTTTATTCGTTTCGGTCTATTCATTATCTATTTTATGCCGCATATATATATATGTATGTATGTATGTATGTATGTATATATATATATATATATATATATATATATATATATATATATATTATATGAATATTACTTCCATATATATATAAATATATATATATATATATATATATATATATATATATATATATATATGTAGTTAATACTCATTTCTCCTTATCTCTCTATTCCTCCTACTATCTTGTCTCTCTGACTGCCTATCCCTCTCTCACTCTCTCTCTCTCACACACACACATTATATATATATATATATATATATATATATATATATATATATATATATATATATATATATATATATATACGTATGTGTCCACCTTCACAATGCAGGAAAGTACTTGTTGACAACCCCAATACACCAATATATACTACACCATGAAAATAAAATAAACTTGAAATTCTCGAGGCCCTTTATATCAAAAGCAAGCAGCCAAAACTTATTACGAGTGTAGCCGCAACGTTTTAAAATGTATTAGACCGACATTTAATGGCATTTTACATTTCTACCATCTCAGGTTAGCTCACTTATGTTGTACGCGTACAAAAAGGTCATAGCTACACCGGATAAATTTAAAATTTTAAAATTAAAACAGTGTTCACGCGAGTTTTCTAAAATCATCATCACAGCGATTACAGTTACAAGAAATTTGTCTTTGTTATTCACTCGTGAGGATGAACTCAGACGAAGTCGAAAGTACTTGGCTTAAAAATTGCACTACCTTCCTTGATGAATTTCAACTTGACATCAAGAAGCTAATTAGAGAATTAGAATGAAGTATTATAAAAATAGACATAATATGTCTATATTATTCAATGAAACCTGTTTGAATATACATTATTTACATTATTCGGACTATTGTTCTCATCTTTGTCGCCATATTTATTACAACGTTTCGGCCGTTGTACGCTCCGGCTTTCTTCAAGTGGTTGGAATGTCGAACTGAACCCTTTATTTTGCTCACTGGGGTAGACAAGGACACATGGCACAGTAGATAAAGGCGTTGGTTAGATCCAGTGACACGACCTAAAGAGTACGAGTTCAATACCCGGTTAAGGCAGTGGAAAACTTTCAGAGGGAAAAATTAACAGGAGATAACTGATAACTGACACCCATTAAACATGGTACGTGGAACTAGAACAGTCTACCCCAGTGAGCGAAATAAAGGGTTCAGTTCGACATTCTAACCACCTGAAGAAGGCTGGAGCGTACAACGGCCGAAACGTTGTAATAAATATGGCGACAAAGATGAGAACATTTTGGGCATATTCGATCATTTACTGCACATATATATTGTTTGCCAGTTAAGTCGTGAAAAAACAAATAAAAACAACATCTGTATAATAAATGCGAATGTCAGTGTGTCACTGTGTCACAATTATTTCAACTAAAGGGACACAACTCTAACTTTCAATAGTTCATATTCTAAGAAGAAGATGGGCTATATAATAAATGCGAATGTCAGTGTGTCGGTGTGTCACACTTTTTCAATTAAAGGGACAGAACTCTCTAACATTCGTTATAAGATTTTCGTCTTGTATATAATAAACGTGAATATCAGTTCGTCACTGTGTCACACTATTTCAGCTCTATGTCTAGCAGCCGTATCCCAACATATCATACCATTTTGAAATCAGGCCGACTCCATGAGCAAATTAAAATCATTCTGGGTCGTATCCGGACCCGCAATCCTGAAATTTTAGATTCCCAAGTTTTCATTACTGCGACTGATTTCGGCTTCCACCATTTTGATTTCAGTCAGATACTTAACGCCGTAATATAGTTTCCTTTTATTTTTTTCTATAAATACTTCTATGGTAATTATTTTTATGAACTCTTCTCTATGATACCTGGACTCTATGAATCATATTACAGTTGAAATATCTAGGCGTAGCCGTAAGTTCTATGTTAATAGTTTCTTCTCTCGCACTTCTCGCTTGTGAAACTCTCTTTTCTTGCTTTCCGCTCAACTTTGATCTTCAATAATTTAAACGCAATGTCAATCGTTATCTTCTGTCTTCTTAATTTTTGTTATTTTATTGTTTTCGACTCTTTAACACACACACACACACACACACACACACACACACACACATACATATATATATATATATATATATATATATATATATATATATATATATATGTTCCAAATTTCGCTTGAAGATGAAACAACTAATGATTTTAATTTAATTATATAATTAAATTTGAAGTTTTTAGCTTCGATTTTTGAAACATGGTAATTCCTGTGTAGCGAAGGAACCATATTTTTAAATCAGTTAATTTATAATATTTATGCTCTGTAAATTTATATTGAGCACTGTTTTCTAAAAATAAAAAATATCAATAAGAACACCGGATTATATATCTTACTGTTCTTTCTTTTTACTATAATATATATATATATATATATATATATTCTTTTTACGATAATATATATATATATATATATATATATATATATATATATATATATATATAGGGTGCGGCAGGTATTTGAGGACAGATTTTAAGGATTAGTAAAAAACTTGCTGAACAAATGAATATAATTATATTTGATTACAAACAAGTAAACATGAAATTTAGCTATTATTTAATTTTATTCAATAAAACCACCACGAGCATCAATAATTGCCTCTACATGAGGTCGAAATCGGCTGCAAGTTCTGATTAATTGGTCCTTATTTATGTCAGACATTACTCGAACTATTGCAGCTTTAAGAGAGTCTTTGGTGTTATGAGGCTGTTTATTAACCTCCTTCTCAACAACGCTCCACACATAATAGTCTAGTGGGCTGATATCTGGAACGTTAGGAGGCCAAATGTTGGGTGTGATGTGGTCGTACAAATGGTCAACCATCCATTCTTACAACTCTGAGGAATATCTAAATCGCTATGATCAGCCTTTAATGCCAAAATCACAGTAGGCCTTTTCATTTCATTTGTTATAGGGTTTGCCATTCTTGATTTCTGAAAAATAAAAGCATTAGAAGTTAGTGGGAAGCAGTATTAATCTTAAATCTCTATGTCCTCAAATGCCAGGCGCTCCCTGTATATATATATATATATATATATATATATACATTGACTTTGGTTTCGTCTGGTGCAAGGACACAATTGTTAGTGTACTCTACGTTATTTCATAGAACTAGAAATGTTTAAATTTAGTACGGAGAACTTCTGCTTGGGCAACGTTGGCCAAAATCTCTAATGGGATTTCGGCCCACGCTTTTGTAATTCACTGTCATGGCCCCCAATTTAATCGTTTTTCTGCAATACACAACATTCTTATAGAGTTGTTGATGCTACACATATGAGGGTAATGGCATCTGTCGAGAAATCAGTGTTATTATAATTTGCTAAAACTAAGAAAGAGCATTTTTTGGCGGACTCTCTCTCTATCTATTTATCTATATGTATGTAGTGATTTTCCAAGCGTACCTTAGATGTGGCACAAGGCCGAAAGTAGGGGGCACCCAGTGAGGCTCGAACTCACTACTCAGTCGTAATTGTTTTAGCGAGACAAGCTTGCTAACCATTACACCGACTCGAGGTGCCTCTGTAGCTATATATGTATGTATGTATATATTCATGTAATACGACCGACAAGGTAGATTAAAAATCATTTTTATTAAGTTAAAAAAAAATTAATTCACTCTTCCTTGTCGGCCGTGTTCAATGAAAGATCTTTCAAAGAAAGGTTACTGCCAATATATATATATATATATATATATATATATATATATATATATATATATATATATATATATATATATATATATATATATATATATATATATATATTGAGTTTGGTTTCGTCTGATGCAAGGATACAATTTCAGGGAACTAGAAATGTTTAAATTTAGATCTGACGCAGAGCAAACAGCTAGACGTTATTAATATGGAAGACTGTGTAGCCATCATCTTATGAGGTTAGAGAATGGAAGCTATATAACAATTAACATCTCGTCTTCCGCTTGGGTTTGAACTCCGATCGTAAGAGAGACAAGCAGCGTCGGCAGGAATCAAAACCGAGTTTTTCTGGTCGTATTCTGACCGTCTTGATGTCAAACAAAAGGCGGCTGATTGATTCGATAAACGCGATCAAATAATTATCGCAATCTATAAGTTCAGTTCCCCAGGGTTTACATGTTTAATCCCTGGAGGATTAGAGATTAATGGCTACGGACGCTTATTAACGGCGAAGAGCTACTGGACCGAAACGATTGTCGAGAGGAAGGGGTTCAGTGCATATTACGGAAGGCTGGGGATCAAGGATCAGATGACAGACATAAGAGTGCGCGCGTTCTCAGACACACACACACACACACACACACAGAAGCTCTCTCTCTCTCTCTCTCTCTCACACACACACTCACACAGACTCTCTCTCTCACACACACACACAGACACACAGAGGCTCTCTCTCTCCCTCTCTCTCTCTCTCTCTCACACACACACACACACATATATTACTGAAGACAATATTTGACTAGGATCAGAGGTCAGATGACACACATATAGATACGCGTATATCTATACTATTTACATCATTCGGATTATTGTCCCCATCTTTGTTGCCATATTTATTACAACGTTTCGGCCTTTCAGTATCTGTCTATATTTCTGAGATGAGGTATTATGTACACTATTTACATTATTCGGACTATTGTCCTCATCTTTGTCGCCATATTTATTACAACGTTTCGGCCTTTCAGTATCTGTCTATATTTCTGAGATGAGGTATTATGCACACTATTTACATTATTCGGACTATTGTCCTCATCTTTGTCGCCATATTTATTACAACGTTTCGGCCCTTCAGTATCTGTCTATATTTCTGAGATGAGGTATTATGTACACTATTTACATTATTCGGACTATTGTCCTCATCTTTGTCGCCATATTTATTACAACGTTCCAGATCAATTGCTTTTCTTTCCTTCTTGGCAGGCTTAGGAGTAGGCAGAGATAATTTCCTCTTGGAAGACATCGTGGAGTTTCTTGATAGAAATTTTAGAAGACTCGGATATAAATCGACTGGACTGCGCTCGCTTACTTTCAATTTCGCTTTTCAGATGTACGAGTTTTAATCACATATGTTATCATCGTCGTAAAGTCGAAGCGTCGTAAGTTACATATGTCGTAAGTCGACGACTACCTGTACTAAATTTATTCAGATATCTCAAAATGTATTAATTTAGAGATATCTGAATAAATTTAGTATTAAATATGCCTTTGGACTCGACAATCACAATTGTGTGCTTTAGGTTATAGACATTTATTACTACGGAGAACTTCTACTTGGGCAACGTTGGCTAAAATCTCTAATGGGATTTCTGCACACGCTTTTGTAATTCATTGTCTAATGGCCTCCAATTTAATCGTTTTTCTGCAATACACAACATTTATATAGAGTTGTTGATGCTACACATATGAGGGTAATGGCATCTGTCGAGACAACAGTGTTATAATTTGATAAAACTAAGAAAGAGCATTTTTTGGAGGACTCTCTATCTATCTATTTATCTATCTATTTGTATGTAGTGATTTTCCAAGCATTGCTTAGATGTGGCACAAGGCCGAAAGTAGTGGGACCCAGTGAGGATCGAACTCACTACTCAGTCGGAATTGTTCTAATGATAAAAGCTTGCTTTCCATTACACTCGAGGTGCCTCTGTAAGTATATATGTATGTATGACCGACAAGGAAGATTAAATTCAGTTTTATTAAGTTAAAAAAAATTAATTCAATCTTCCTTGTCGGCCGTGTTCAATGAAAGATCTTTCAAAGAAAGGTTACTGCTAATATATATATATATATATATATATATATATATATATATATATATATATGACGTGCTTTGACCTCTCGGCCACGTAGAACCTCCTGATCGAACAAAGTTTATATTTCGAGTATGTGTTCAGAAGCACTATTCGGGCATCTATCTATCTATCTATCTATCTATCTATCTATCTATCTATCTACCTATCTATCTATCTATCTGGTCATATCTATCTCAATCTGGTCATATCTATCTATCTATCTATCTATCTATCTATCTATCTATCTATCTATCTATCTCAATCTGGTCATATCTATCTATCTATCTATCTATCTATCTATCTATCTATCTATCTATCTATCTATCTATCTAAGCGTGTTATATTTGAGTAGACATCCCTGACGTTTTTTAATGTCGCACTGAGTTGAGATCGAAATTTTTAATGAAGAAAACATGTGGAGGCACTTTTTCTTTCTTAAGACTTTCAATCGGTATGCCGGCGAACATTAATTTCACTGTTTAAAAATAGCGATATCTACTCAACCACGTGTCCATATTAAATATAAAGTTGATAATAATAATAATAATAATAATAATAATAATAATAATAATAATAATAATGATAAATCTCTTCCTCCTCCTCAACAATAATAATAATAATAATAATAATAACAATAATTCTCTTCCTCCTCCTCAATAATAAAAATAAGAATAACAATAATTCTCTTCCTCCTCCTCAATAATAATAATAATAATAATAATAATAATAATAATAATTCTCTTCCTCCTCCTCAATAAAAATAATAACAATAATTCTCTTCCTCCTCCTCAATAATAATAATAATAACAATAATTCTCTTCCTCCTCCTCAATAATAATAATAATAATAATAATAATAATAATAATTCTCTTCCTCCTCCTCAATAAAAATAATAATAATAATTCTCTTCCTCCTCCTCAGTAATAATAATAATAATTCTCTTTCTCCTCCTCAATAATATAATAATTCTCTTCCTCCTCCTCCTCCTCCTCCTCCTCCTCCTCAATAATAATAATAATAATGATAATAATTCTATTCCTCCTCCTCCTCAATAATAATAATAATAATAATAATAATAATAATAATAATCTTCCTCCTCCTCAGTAATAATAATAATAATAATAATTCTCTTCCTCCTCCTCAGTAATAATAATAATAATAATTCTATTCCTCCTCCTCAATAATAATAATAATCTTCCTCCTCCTCAGTAATAATAATAATAATAATTCTCTTCCTCCTCCTCAGTAATAATAATAATAATAATTCTATTCCTCCTCCTCAATAATAATAATAATAATAATAATAATAATAATTCTATTCCTCCTCCTCAATAATAATAATAATAATAATAATAATAATAATTCTATTCCTCCTCCTCAATAATAATAATAATAATAATAATAATAATAATAATAATTCTATTCCTCCTC
>OZ038518.1:67715321-67740321 GCA_964036315.1 Acanthosepion esculentum | reverse complement strand
TAAGTAAATTAATATTTTATTGAATTAATAGGTACTTTGAATTTATAGTCTTACTTACAAAAATGCTTGTTGAAGAAATGTTAGAAAATTACCAATAAATGTTAACTTTACTATAGTTACCATTCTTATTCTCTGACGATGTCCTGTATGGACAGATGTATTCACAAAAAATCGCCATGTTTATACAAACATAGAATTCTTAAAATATTGGGGGTCGTTGACTTGTAGTTAGCTTTTTACATTTATGATGAGTAAATACAGTCTTAATGTAATAACAGTATCACTTGGCTGTTACAAATTAATACGGAATTTTAAGATTTGAACGTTTATAAATTATTCTAATTAAAAAGAAAAAAAATGTTAAATTCTTGTAAAAATTCATTATTCATCAAAAACATTTTTTCCTTAAGACAATTCCCATAATATATTTTATTCATAAAAGCAATTAAAAGCTTTTCTAATTAAATAAAGTCTTAGTTTTATTGCATTATTATTCTAGGATTCAGACGAGTTTTGTGAATTTTAATTGTGAATTAAATTCTCGAAGGAGTTCCGCTTTTAACCAATATAAAGATTAAGTAGCAGAAAATCTAATTTCTTAAAATTTAATAAAATTAAATAAGAAGTGGATAACAGATATAAAAACAAATTTACCAAGATTTAAAAAACAAACAACACATTTCTAAAATAATTTCATTCATTTACATTATTTACATGCAGACTATCATCCTCATTTTTGTTATTATCACAACGTTTCGGTCGTTGTACACTCCGGTCTTCATCAGGTTGTCGCCGTTCAGCTAAATTCGTACTGAATATTTTATTTCATCTACGGGTGTAAACTGTTTCTTTCCACCACTTGTGTCCAGAGATATTTCTTGCTCTTCTTTGATAGAGCTCTTTTATTACTCTCCCTCTTGACACTAAGCCCAGGCACACACTGCCCGGTCGAGGTGTCTGAATTTGAACTCACAATTGCTATTACTGTCATGAAATTCATATTATTAACGCTTTAACCCACTCGGACATTGTCCCGTGGGACAATCCTGAGTTTAGAACACGCTGCTTTAAAATCAATTTGTCAGCTGCTGATATTGATGCTGTTGCTTGTCACGTTTGACGTATATTTTATACATTGCATCACATTTTTGCAGTCTGTTGCTAGAGTTGTTCTATTTTATTATTAGTTATTATTACTAAATCTCTTATTGTGCCTCGTCCTGGGTATGACGATAAACTACATCCGCGTCCTGGGTAAGACGATAAACTACGTCCAACAGCAAGGCCTCTGATAATACGTTTTTGAAAAAATAATATTACCAGCTGTACGTTTTTGAGAAAAAATAAAAATCAACAGAAATGGATTTTTGACAAAACAAAAATATAAGCAGGAAAAAAAAAGTTGTCGGCATTAAATGACCCGTTGACGTTTTGATATGCCGTAAAACAAAACAAACAAAACAAATCTTATTGTGCCTTCATTTTCCTCCATTTCTTTTGAAGACAATGTTTTTAATGGACGCTTATGAATAAAGGATTTAACTGGGCGTAGTTGCATTTTTGAAAATATTTTTTCCATCTTTCTCATTCGTTTCTTTGCATCTATTTATTTATTTTTAGTTAAACTATTTCATTCTTTCTTTGTTTTCCTTCATTTTTTATCTTTTTTCTTTTTCGCCTTACCAGTTTCATTCCTTATTTTTAGGCTCATTCATTCACTCATTCATTCACTCATTCTTTCGTTTAGTTACTTCCGGTTCATTTCCTTATCTTCCTTTTCCTTTCTTTCTATTTTTCTTTCTTTCTTTCTCAAAATATTTCTTTTTCCTTGATTTTTCTTTTTCAGTCAAACATACTTTAATTAATTTATTTTTTCTATTCTATTTTTCCTTTTCTCTCGTTTATTTATTTCTTCTTTCATTCACGGTTTCATGCCTTCTGTCTTGTTTTGAGATTTGTGATATGCTTGTAAATTCTCTTGTTTTCCTTTCAATCTGATTGCATTGTTTTTGATTTGTTTATTTATCCTTCATTTATTTTTTCTTCATTTCTTTATTTTCTTTTCTTAGAGAGAATAAACTATAGCCTATATTATATTATATTATATATTGCCTATGACTTGAATGAACGATTTCAACTCATTTACTAAATCCTACTGGGTAAGAACGGATCTTCTACTCGTAACTTTTATTACAGTCTATTGTTTTATTTTATTTCTATTGTTGCTAATCGCTTATTGTGCCAAATAAGATCTATGATAAGAACGAATCTTTTCTCAACATTTTTACAGTCTATTTTTAGAATTGCTCTATTTTATTGTATAATGTTCATTCCTGGACCTCATAACTTGATCATAGCTATGTATGTCTTTGAAAAAAACATAGTATGTAGAGGGTTAGGTACTATCCACGGTTCCAGGCATCCACTGGTGGTCTTGGAATATAGATAACAGAGAACTACTACAATGAATTTAGAAAATAATTTGAAATGTATGTCTAAACTAGCAATCAATTTCAATAAACGGTTTTATTATTTGATGTGTCACTCTATACATCATTTTTAGAGTGAATGTAAGTTTTGATCTGAATGAATAATAAATTCTGCCTATGATACAATGGATAAAATAAACCGATTGTTGGTCTATATTTCATTTTTTTTTTTTAAGCTTATCACCCCAAGCAAGGCTGGAAGCCACTAGCACGCAAGGGGTTACAGAAGGTTTGGAGGAAGAGCAGGTAGGAGTGGTAAAGGAGAGGATGTGGAGAAAGATAGTGGATCGATCAAGGCAAGAGGGTTACAGAAGATTTGGAGCGAGAGCAGATAGGAATGAAAGGGGAAAGGATGTGGAGAAGGGAAGTTGATAGATCAAGGCAACTGGAGATGTCGATTGAAGTTACACTTAAATAGTTGGAGATTGTATTTGTCAGGGAAATAGGAATAAGGAAGGGAATTCCACAGGCGAGATGTGCGAGACATGAAGCTATTGGAGTAGAAGAGACGTCTACATCTAACAGTTTCAACGGTGAAGGGGTGGGAACAGGATGCCAGCCTCGTAGGACGTTTAAATTCATGAGGCCTAGGAACCAGCGAAAGCAGCTCATCGGAGCAATTACCGTGAAAGTATTTGTAAAAAAGACAGAGCGAGGCAACGGCGCGTCTGTGAGAGAGCGACTGCAGACGAGATGACAGATCAGGGCCAATTACATTGCATATCCATCTCTGGATCTTATCAAGAACCCTGAGGCAAACAGCAGGGGCTCCAGACCATATATGGCAGCAATACTCCATGCAAGGGCGAATGGTTGATTTATAGATTTGGAGGATTGATTCCGGGGAGAAAAATTTCTTGGCTCGGCACAGGGAGCCAACTTTCCTTGCGGTGGATGAAGCAATTGACTCGATGTATTTGTTCCATCTGAGATCAGCGGACAGCGTGAGACCGAGCAACCGCATAGTTTTTACGTAGAAAGTAGGAAATATTTTCTATTGTTATAATAATTGTTATATTTTATATATTAGTCATTGTTATTAACCTCTTATTGTGGCCAATTTCCAAATTAAGCTTTAGCATAGCTATGTAGGGACAGGAAACACACACTGCATATACCTTTCTGTATTATCCGCGGTTTCTGGCATTTGATGGGCGAAGGCGGGCATCATTTCCGCGGCAAGGGTCGATTATTATTATTATAAAAAAAGTTAAGAGATCAGTTTGCTTAACGGCGCTGTATCTCTGAGTCAAATAATGGTGCCTGGAAATAAGATTGGAGCCTCACTGTCGTTTGTTATCTCGACTCCAAAGAAACGCTATTTACAACATTTGCTCGCCATATTAATCGGACACATAAATAACATTTTTGAACATTTAATTTGCTATTTGAAATTGATTTCTTTTCTCGATCTTTTTAAAGGTTTTTTTTTTCTACGTCGCCTTTCATTTTTTTCATTTGACAATTTATGTCTTTGACCTTTGACCTCATTGTTTTCTTTGTGTCTCGATGTGACTGTACACACACAACGTACGGTTTTTGTTTCTACCAGCACACAATTATGCTATGTAAAATAAGGGTCAAGTCATATAAACATTTGTAATTATAACTGAGTTTTTCTTTCATTATTCCTTCTTTTATTTCACTGAATGACCCATTCGTTCTTTCCTTCTTTCCTATCCACAACTGGATGAGAGATTCCTCCTTCCTTTCCTTTCTTACACTGAATAACCTGTTCGTTCTTTCCTTTCCACCATTGGATGACTCATTCCTTCATCTCTTCCTTTCTTACACTGAATGATCCATTCGTTCTGTCCTTTCTTCTCATACAATGCATGAATTATTCCCTCTTACATTCCTTTCTTACATTGAATAACCTATCTATCCTTTCGTTTCCATCATTATATGACTTCTTCAATCTTTTTTCCGTTCTTACACTGAATGAGATATCCGTTCTTTCTTTTCTCTCCACCATTGAATTATTATTCCTTACATTTCTTACACTGAATGACCTATTCGTTCAATTCTCTCCAAAACTGGATAATTTATTTGTTCTTTCATTTCAGTTTTTTACACTGAATGACCTATTCGTTCTTTCTCTTGCACCATTAGATAAATTATTCCTTTTTTCTTTCCTTTCTTACTTCTCTCATCTTTCCTTCCCACCATTGGATAACTTATTCCTTCTTTCTTTCCTTTCTTATACTGAATGACCTATTCGTTCTTTCCTTCTTTCCTTTTTACCAATGGATGAATTATTCCTTATTTCTGTCCTTTCTTACACTCTTTCTTTCCTTCCCACCATTAGATAACTTATTCCTTCTTTTTTTCCTTTCTTAAACTGAATGACCTATTCGTTCTTTCCTTCTTTCCTTTTTACCAATGGATGAATTATTCCTTATTTCTGTCCTTTCTTACACTCTTTCTTTCCTTCCCACCATTAGATAACTTATTCCTTCTTTTTTTCCTTTCTTAAACTGAATGACCTATTCGTTCTTTCCTTCTTTCCTTTTTACCAATGGATGAATTATTCCTTATTTCTGTCCTTTCTTACACTCCTTCTTTCCTTCCCACCATTGGATAACTTATTCCTTCTTTCTTTCCTTTCTTACACTGAATGACATATTCGTTCTTTCCTTTGCACCAGTGGATAACTTATTCCTTCTTTCTTTTTTTTCTTATACTGAATGACCTATTCGTTCTTTCCTTCTTTCCTTTCCACCATTGGATGACTCTTATAACTCTTCTACCAGTAGATAACCTCTTTTCACACAGAATGACATTCCCAAATTGCTTCTCTCCTTTCGAAAACTGAATGTCTTTCTTTTATTTCCTTTCTTTCACAAAATAGCCAATTCTTTTTTCCTTTTCTTCCAGAGATTTTTATTTATTTCCTTTCTCTCATCAGTTGACTAGCCATTTTTTCTTCTCTTTATTTTTTTGGGTGCTATTCCTTCTTCCTTCCTTACCCCTTGCATATTTTATTCTTTTTTCATTTTTTTTAAAATTTTCAACTGCGAAATATTCCCCCTTTTAAAATTCTCCCTTTTTTCAATTTAATATCCCCATCCGTTCCATTTGGTCTCCTTCGTATATTTCTTTTCTTTCTTTCTTTTCATTTTCTCTTCAGTATTCTCACTTTATATTATTTTTTTCGATAAAAATATAAAATATTAATATCTTTTTCCCTTCTCTCTCTCTCTCTCTCTCTCTCACACCCACCAATATATATATATATATATATATATATATATATATATATATATATATATATATATATATATATTATGAAAATATAGTTTTATGTTATGCTATACTTATAGGTTAAAATGCTAAATATCAGGGATAGAGCTTTTGTAAATATAAACGTAGATATTGAGGTCAATATGCAGCGGCAACAGTCTGTTTCATGCTTAAACGCTCGTGCATTATGGGTATGTTTTTTCTAACGGTTATTGTGTGGGCGGTAACGGTTATGATTTAAATTCTTCTAGTGGCTATTGAGTGGAAATAATTGTGGATCCGGATGCAGATTTGTGGCTATTTGTTAAAGTGTTGTTTGTTAACTTTAATATTGATTGATCATTTATTTATTCACTGGAAGAATTGTCAGATAAACTTTGATTGTGGGTTTTTCTTCATTATTGATGGTGGGTTGTTGCAAGATGTGTGTATATAGCGTTGTTTGTCGTTAGGTTTTCTGTATAGTTGGTATTTACCTTTTCTTAGGTTGAATGTGACATCCAGGAAATCTATTTAATTTAAGTTAGATTTTATGCCTATGTCGAAATTTATATCTATATATCTATATACAATTATATATATATATATATATATATATATATATATATATATATATATATATATGTAAGCAAATATGTGGATGTAGATCCGACGGTAAGATGAAAATGTGGAAAAGACAAAGCAAAATCCGAAAAAAAAAACAAAAAAAACAGTAAACTCACATATTCGGATTTTGCTTTGTCTTTTCCACATTTTCATCCTATATATATATATATATATATATATATATATATATATATATATATATATATATATATATATAGTAGGAGTATGGTGTATAGACCTATTTCAACTGACGGAAACTCCGGTATACAGATTGAATTCGTATTTATTTGCTCTGTATAATAAATAGATTGAGCTCTTTTGGGGATCAGTGTTAATATTTTATGTTACTAGTATCTACTTGGATTATATACCAACGGATTTATTAACTTTACTATATATATATATATATATATATATATATATATATATATATATATATATATATGAAGAAATATAGTGAACATAGAAGTCAACACTTAGAGTTAGAGGCGACAGTCTGTTTCATGCTAGATGCAATCGTTAGCCCACGACGAGTGCATCTAGCATGAAACAGACTGACGCCTCTAAGTGTTGACTTCTATGTTCACTTTTATATTTACACACGCTCTATCTCTGATATTGAGCACTTTATCCCATAAATATACCACATCTTAAGACTATATTTCTTCATAAACACACACACACATATATATATATTTATATATATATATATATTTATATATATATATATATATTTGTAATTTACTCCTGAGGATGATCTCGGAAGCGATCGAAAGTACTTGCGTATAGCCTTCTTTGATGAATTTCATCCCGCATAAAGAAACTGATTAGAAAACTAGAAAGAATTATTATAAAAAGAAATATACTTAATATGTGTATATTATTCAATGAAAAATGTTTGAATGAAGGCACACACACACACACACATATATATATAGAGTGTAACCCGGATATAAGAGACCCGGATATAAGAGAAACTCGGATATAAGAGAGATTATCTCTGGTCCCAAATTAGAGCCTGTGTTAATGTATATATATATATATATATATATATATATATTTATTTATTTATTATAATATTATCATATAGACAAAACCATTTTACTCACTACAAAGATGCAACTTGGTTTCAGTGCATTTCAACTGCACATCGACGCGGATATACAGTGTAACCCGGATATAAGAGAGTTGTCGGGACCGGAGAAGAAGTATCTTATATCCGGGTTTCTCTTATCTCCGGGTTTGGTCTATTTTGTTTAGGTAAGTATGGCTCTAATTTGGGACCATAGAAAATCTATCTTATATCCGGGTTTCTCTTATATCCGGGTTTCTTATATCCGAGTTACACTGTATATATATATATATATATATATATATATATCCATCTGGATACAGGTTTTGGACACACAGTTAGCATCAAACTAACTTTATTACTAACAGCCTTTTACATTAGCTGGTATATTTTTAACGGACATATGTCGTGGAATCAGGTTTATTTACTAAATACTGTCCCGGGTATGCGAATAAAATATTTCCGGCAGCAAGGCCTCTGATCGTGAGGTTTTGAGCAACGTGGAACCACATCTTAATTGCTGTTGTCGTAGGTCCACTCTAACTCGGGGTGGTAGCATCTGTTTGGATCCCAAATATGGGCAAATGGTTATCCACCAAACTGGGGCCAAAACGCTATGAAAGTATAAATATTTTTATAATAAAAATACCAGCTATATATTTTCATAGTAAAAAATTATCACCAATACATTTTCATAAAAGAAATTATTAATGTTCCCAAGAAAATTAAATTTCGGCATTGAATGAAACATAAGAAGTTAGCAAACAGCTAAAGAAATCAAATAAATTGACTAAATAGCACCATAGTCCAGCAAGGGAGTTTTAGTCGTCATTTCTCTACGGTTGGTAATCTTTTAGTGCGATCTTATAGATGAGCAAAAACTTTACACGTTATATCGAACGTTGTTCATTGCACTACGGCTGGCGCTCTATTTTAACAATATTTATAAGTATTACGTTACGGTTGGAGGCCACTACTGCACTGAACATTGTAGACAATGCAATACGGTCGATGCCCTATTAAGCGACCTTTGCACTACGGTTGGTGCCCCTTTTAAAGCGATCGTTGCAGGCATTTTGCTACGTTTGGCGCCCAATGGTACCAATCACTTTTGACATTATACTGTAACTGCTGCTGTATAGCACATATTTCTTTTTACGTATCTGTCCACTTTTGGTGTAATGATTAACAAGACAGTTCCAGAGATCCTTTATTAGAGAGTTCAATCGTCACTGGGTGCCCAATACTTTCGTCCTTGTGCCAGACAAGGTAATCTTATTAAATATATATTCTTTCTTACATTCCGCCCGTTTTATACTTTTTTTCTTTTTCTTTTTCTAATTCTCTCTTTCTTATTTTCCCCTTTTTCTTTTTATTTCTTTTGTCTTTCTTTCCTATTTCAAGGGTCTCTTGTGTGTTGACTCAAATATGTTTCCCGTTTGGTGTTATTTAGCAAGTCTGGCTTGAAACGAAGCCGATTCACATGTGGCCAGACAAACGCATTTAGTCGTCACGCTTATACTTCCAATCGGGTCTGTCCCGTTGCATGTTCAGCCGTTTAACTCTGGTAGGAGCCGCTCTGATGCTGATTTAGATATTTAGCGGTAACTTTAATTTTCAGGGTAATTAGAAAATTATTATTTAATCTTTTTTTTGTTTTTAAAAATTTTAAACAGAGTGAATATAAAACTAAACTTTGTGCTAGAGTTTAACTTCTATTATGTTGCGTATGACTTCAGGACGTTGGCGATAATGGCTCTTCACAACTTCCTATTCTTTGTAACTCTAAGCAACGTTTCTCTTCTTACCATCTTTCCTACTCCATGTTCTACCATCTATTTTCAGGGTAATTAGAAAATTATTATTTAAACTTTTTTTCTTTTTAAATATTTAAATATTTTCAACAGAGTGAATATAAAACTAAACTTTGTGCTAGAGTTTAATTTCTATTATGTTTCGTTGGCCTTCAGGACGTGGGCGATAATGGCTCTTCACAACTTCCTATTCTTTGTAACTCTAAGCAATGTTTCTCTTCTTACCATCTTTCCTGCTCCCTGTTCTACCATCTATGTTTTTCATAAATTCACTCCAGGCAAGCTGGTAATGCCAATAAGACGTATTTAGCAACTGGAATTGAAAGAGACAGAAAATATTTTAGAAGGAACCAGAAACCCATAATAGTATAAATTCCGTGCCCTTTCTGGTCGTGGCGATAATGTCTCTTCACAATTTCCGTTTGTTAGTAGCTTGAAGCAGTGTTTGTCTTTTTTCTATCCTTTCTACTCCATGTTCTACCGTCTATTTTTTGTAATCAGGTCACCCCAAGTAAGGTGATAATGCCCTTAAGACGCACGCTTCTACAGGAAATGAAACATAATGAAAATACTTTACAAGGAACTGAAAATCCAGTAATCGTATAAATTTCAGAGTTCTGGAAACCCAAACCTAAACAGGAAAGAAAGGATATACCACTACTCCTGTTCAAATACCGGGGCGGAGTGAGAATCGGACGACATTCTCCAAGCCTTCTTTCCTCATTATGATCTCAAGTCATTCCAACATCCCATTTTAATTCTATATGTCCGTTTTTGTTTCTGTTTTCCTTACAACTTTCTCGTTTCTCTCATGACCCTAGACTGGAAGAGGTTAAGATTGTAGCATTGGAGGAAGTATACACGCAGGAGTCTGTTCCACGAAGTAGCTGTTCTTGGGAAGATGCTTTCAGAATAGAACGGACTTCTTATCAAAGCATTACGTAGGCTGATTCAAACCTGTGGACTTATCACGGCGGGGTCTGGACTGTAAATGTTTGAGTTGGCGACACGAAAAAATAAATCCCGTCTAAATATTTGATACGGAAATCGGAATAGATTTACGATAAGCTTGCAACGTGAGAAAGGGGCCGCTTTCAATTTGTCCTTGTGAATACTAAATTCTCTAGGCCCCCTTTCCTCTTTATAAGTCCAATTTTGTTTCAATGATTTGAATGGCTTAACAACAACCTCAGCCATAATCTGAATTTGGTGCGCCCTTTAATCAGACACCACAAGTTCTTTGGTTCTCGCATGATAAGTTAAGTGACATCGATTCTAGTCAGTACCATGATGGGTGACGGTTTTGGAAGTCCAAGTACTCTAAGTTTGGGTTTACGAATGGTGTAATGGATAATGGCCCCGAATTGAAAATCTGATTGCTGGGTTTCAATTCCATTCGGGTTCGTTATAATCACGTGCTAATAACCTTGTCAAAAGTATGAATTCGTCACTTCTCCTCCCAGCTATGGGTTAAAAAGTAGAACTGGTATCAGTAAATCGTTATCATCTTCAAATATTCTGACAGTCTAAAAAAATATTTCCTGGCTTTAAATAACTCGCAAATGGTTGATAAGCCGTAAAAACAGATTAATCAATCAATGAAACCCGAAGTTACGATGCAAATAAAAAAAGAAAAGTGACCACTCTTCTCGTAGAGTACTTGACTTTATTTATGCGTTAGAAATCGTCGAGCTGAGTTCGAATTCCAGTCGGGTTCATTAAAATCACTTAGGCGAAAATACCCTTAGGAAAGGCATGAATTTATCTTTTCCCCTCCAAGCTATGGGTTGAATAGCAGGAAAGACAAGGTCATTTAACCCTGGTTAGCAATCAGAGTCTATCGCAGAAACGAAACGGCAACCTTTTGCCTGGACGTTCATGAATCGAGAGAGGCCTGATCGCTCTGGTGTGTGGAACTTAATATACGGACTGATCGGATAAATGATCTGTGGTGACCTCATTAGTAAATTCTCTATTAGCCGATCATCAATCAGAAAATCGATTGATCATTTACACAAAGATCTTCGTAAGGATCTTCATCAGTTTGCCAATTTTAAAGGAGGAGAAAAAATTTGAAATTACTTTAATTAAATAGCTTCTCATCACTGACTGGCTGGAAGAAAAGTGCTTATTTGATTGCTAGACACACGGACAAACCTGAATTTCCATCAATCACAGTGAAGCGAAAAAGTTCATGCGATGTAACTGCCTTCATCCACAAATGATAGCTTCAGTGCGGGACTGCAGTCATTAACATGCAGGCATCACATGGTCTGTATCGATGTTGTTGAACATTACTCGGGAAGGGCGGGTTTCAGGAAACCAGTTGTATTGCGAGAACTTTGACTAGTCTCTCGCTCCACATGTTCTCAAGGATCTTACGTACCCGATATATATATATATATATATATACGTATCTTACGTACCCGATATATATATATATTCAACCGAAGTAAAGTCTGATAATCCGTGGATTTACCAAATTACAAAATTCGTGGATTTACCAAATTACAAAATTCATAAAAAATTCTCACTCGAAATATTTGAACTTTAGCGTTGCGATTTGCTCGTTCCAACACTACATAGCCGTTAATAAATAGCTCATTCTGAAAAACATCTTTCGGTCGGAAAAACACATTTATTTCGTCTTCCAGTTTTGATTCTAAAGGAAAAAATACAGCCTGAAGATGAATGCGTGAAGCATTTGAAAGTACTAGCTGATTTAAAAAATACACCATATCCATTTTATACATAAGGATCTCATCATTCAGTGGATTATTAGTAGTATAATGCTTAGGATTATGTCTACTAGCGAAGGGATTTCGCCAATAATTGCATTAATATTGCTAATTGATTCAAGGTATGATTAACTCTTTGTAATATATATATATATATATATATATATATATATATATATATAAATTTCTGATACCCACTAACAAGTTGACGGTGTGATTCCTTGAGGGTTTGTCTCCGTAACTCTGGAGTTGTAATGGTGAAGGTAACATCAATCTGTTAAATGACAAACCTTTTATTATTCCCTCACTCTCTCTCCCCCTTTCTCTCCCCTCTCTCTCTCTCTCTCTCTCTCTCTCTCTCTCTATATATATATATATATATATATATATATATATCAAAATAAAGAGAAAGAAGAGACTGATTAAGAATCCAACTTTCTTAGCATTATAAAAAAGGGCTCGATACAACGTAGAGCTAAATATATTTTTATTATAAAATATTTTATAACAAAAGTATTACATATATATAAACATATATAAATAGATAGAAAAGATTTTGAGATTATAAGGAAAACAAGATATGTTGTGCTTAGTGATTAAATTTAACTAAATTTTTTTTCATTTTTAAAAAGGATTTAAAAAAATAATTTTTACATAAAAAAAGGCAATCGTCTTTCCTCTTAATAAGAAAAATTTGCCGAAAAAACCGTTTTTATTCAGTTTTGGGATTTTTTAATTTCATGTATCTTCATTTTTTAACGAATCTTTGGAGGTAACATATATATATATATATATATATATATATATATATATATATATATATATATATATATATATATATATATATATATATATATATATATATATATAGTGTGTAATGTATTTGGAGACACATTGACGGTCGTAAGAAAAACAACCATGTCTTACAAATAACTAATGGTTGGATTTCATGTTTATTCGATGTAATTGCCTTCAGGCGGGACCGGAATCGTTAACTTACGCTCCACACATGGTCTGTATTGATATTAGACATTATTCGGGTAATGTTGGCTTTCAGAGAATCAGTTGTATTGTGGGAATGTTGACTAGTCTTTCGTTCAACAACGCTTCACATGCAATAGTCAATGGGATTTAGGTTTGGCGAGTTAGTTAGCCACATTTTACGTCTTATGTGGTCGTACTGATTGGCCAGCATGCAATTTCGTATTACAACGGCTTTAGTATCCAGGGGTCATAGTTCTGTGGAAACACATAAGGCTTCCCATCACCTACAAGCTCTATTCAGGGTTTCACAGCTGTTTCCAGCATCTCAGTGTAGACAGCAACATTCAACCTAAGACCCTGTGGAAAGAAGAGGGTGTAATGGTGTGTGCCACGCTTCTCTCCACCCCACCCCTAAAACCATCACAGTAGCGGTCTGCATAAGGGGGCATATCAGAAGGATCCGCACATAACCACCTGACATTTTTGCTGTAACCTTTTTGATCATGGCCGAATTTTGTGACCCCCCCAATAAAATCCATGATCTTGATCTTTCAACTTTTTCAGTAATTGTTTTGTTCGGGGAAACCGTTATTCGTGTGTGTGTGTGTGTGTGTGTGTGTGTGTGTGTGTGTGTGTATCTAGGCATGAACTGCCCTTTCCCCATCACCTATGAATTTTACCAATTCTACTCATACCCCATATTGTAGATTGTGCTCTCTGACACCTGGAGATCAATGCCAATTATCCTCATTGCAGTACAAATTGTGGTCTCTTGATACTCTCCGAATGCTGTGAATGCATTTTATGCTTCGCTATAGGCGACGCATCCCCGCTGAAAACTTCCATCTCCTTCCGAACTTTGTGCACAAAAGACCTGGCGACGTCTCCCAAAAAAAAACACGTGCAATATCAGCATCGTTGGGCTTTGCTTGTATCGCAACAATTCCAAAAATGTCGTTTCATCTCAACCGTTCATTGATTCTCTGAAAAGTCAAAAATCATATTAATTATCACATAACTACAAGCGCACAATCACATATGCCTAAAAACCTTAAGCACTCTGGACAATCCTTAGCTAAATATGTTAGTAAAATATGGTCGGTTCCTTGTATAGCTCGGGTAAGTACCTGACTCTTGTTATGCTCTCTCTTCACAAAAGCGAGACCAGACCACAAATTGGGTGCTGCTGTCATATCCGGGTTTGGAGCTATACAGTCTTCCTTGTCCAGTCTTGACAGAGTCCAAAAGCGCCTGCGAGGTATTGGGGGCTCAAAAGCTATTTTCTATTTCCCCAACCCCGTTCGCACAGACAAAACGTCGCAAGCCATTGGCTACCCTGTTGATATTTCCAAATGTTCAGATTAGCGGCCCATTCCTTAGTTCCACCAGTTCAAACCTTTAGAGCTAAGGCCGTGGCCATGCCACGTACACTGAGACAAATAATCCATTCCCATCGTATTCTACTAGTTCGAACATATTCTTCGCCAGAATCATTACTTTGTGGAACAGGCTCCCGTGAGGATGCTTCCCCAATCACTATAATCTTAATTTCATCAAGTCTAGGGTTAACCGTAATCTTTCTTACATATCCCCATAAATTGCACATCTTACCTCTATCCCCTCTTTCGTCCATACAACAACCTCATTCAGTAATAAATCTACCTTGAGTGGCTCTTAGCCTGTTCAAGTCTAGGGATGACTGTTATCTTTTCTGCATATCTTCCTAATTCATACTTTCACGTAATTGAGTAAACCTCTACCTTGAGTGGCTCTCAGGTATTGTATTGGGCGAACAATTAGTAAAATACAATATAGAAACGAGGACACTACCTTGTTTGACGTTGCTTGCTAGAGTTAGAGGATCATGATGCAAAATAATGGCGGGCGACCAGGCTTTTCGGAGGTTTCCAGAACCCCAGTCAATTTGCTGTCAGGTAAGCAAACGTAACATGGAGCTCTTTGTTTTTGTTCACAGAATCTTTCTTGCTTGAAGATAAGAAAAAAAACAAAATGCCGGCCACAAATTTGGGAACAAATATTGCAACATTCAGTTTATTTAATTCCTTTCCTGTTTCACTATTTACATTATTCGGACTATTGTCCTCATCTTTGTCGCCATATTTATTACAACGTTTCGGCCATTGTACACTCCGTCTTTCGGTGGTTGGAATGACGAACTGAACCCTTTATTTCACTCACTGGCTGACCACATATGGAGAGAGAAGGGAGAACACCGCCCTCTGCGGGATCAGGTTGAGATCATAGACAAAGAACACCATTGAAAAATTCGTAAACTTAAGGAATCAGAAAATATGCTAGGTCACAAAAATCTCCGACCAAGCATAGAAATGAATACAATATGGGAACCAGTAATAAGGAGTGCCAGAGAAAAGCGACAATAACAACAAAAATTGCAATATGAGCTCTGGTACAAATATGTTTGATAACAGCAAAAATTGTTATATGGGCACTGGTAAAAAATGACGCTGAAGAATTTAGATTTATAATAACCAGAAATTCATACACAGCTGCCCTCAAGGACACATGGCACAGTGGATAAAGGCGTTGGTTAAATCCAGTGACAGGACCCAAAGAGTGTGAATTCAATACCTGGTGGAGAACTTGGAGACGGGAATTAACAGGAGATAACTGATAACTGACATGGCACGTGGAACTAGAACAGACTTCCCCAGTGAGCGAAATAAAAGATTCAATTCGACATTCCAACCACCTGAAGAAGGCCGGAGCGTACAACAGCCGAAACGTTGTGATAAATATGGCGACAAAGATGAGGACAATAGTCCGAATAATGTAAATAGTGTACATAATACCTCATCTAAGAAATATAGACAGATACTGAAGGGCCGAAACGTTGTGATAAATCTGGCGACAAACATGAAGACAATAGTCCGAATAATGTAAATAGTGTACATAATACCTCATCTCAGAAATATAGACAGATACTGAAGGGCCAAAACGTTGTGATAAATATGGCGACAGAGATGAGGACAATAGTCCGAATAATGTAAATAGTGTACATAATACCTCATCTCAGAAATATAGACATATACTGAAGGGCCGAAACGTTGAAATAAATATGGCGACAAAGATGAGGACAATAGTCCGAATAATGTAAATAGTGTACATAATACCTCATCTCAGAAATATAGACAGATACTTTCCTGTCATTCTCTTTAGCCATTTCACCATGGGTCATACCCCTATTTCGCATGGGTTACAGAGAGTGAAAGTGAGAAAAAAGATTGATTATCGGGAGGATTGAGAAAAAGACAAAGGATGAACTGTTAGAGTAGAAGTGGCGGTTGTATTTAACTATTTCAACAGTAATAGGGTGGGACCTAAATGCCAATCTAGCAGCACGCTTAAATTCATGTAGTCGGAGCACCAGGGAAAAAAAGCTTGTTAGAGCAGTTGCCATGAAAATATTTGTAGAAAAGGCAAAGGGAAGCCACGTCACGTCGCAGAGAAAGTGACTGAAATCGAGACGCCAAGTGAGGATCGATTACATTGCACGTCCTTCTTTGGATTTTCTCATGAATCGAGAGTTGCATAGCGGAAGCACCAGACCATATATGGCAACATTATTCAATGTACTGGCGAATGGTAAATATTCAAGATGGACTCTGATGAAAAAGATTTTCAGACACGCCACAGTGACCCAACTTTCCTTGCAGTAGATGCAGCCATTGATTCTATGTATTCCCTCCACTTCAACTCCTGTCAGTTGAATACGTGACGCCAAGAAGTTGACGTGTGTTGCTCTCCATACTGATGGCAGACAGAAAAGATTTTCTGAGGTGATTAAACGAGGGCGTAGTAATTTCATATTTTTCCAAAAAATGAGCCTGCACCGACTGGCAACAATGCTTTGGCAATGCAGTCGTGAAAATATTGATTTTCATCATAAAATGCGTTTAAATTGAAAGACATATATAGAGGTGCCATACTTCTTTGTTATTTACTTAATATCTTCGGGAAGATAAAGAAATGATGGATTCATGCCTTTCCCAAGGGAATTAGTTCCAAGTGAATAGAATATAATAATAATAATAATAATAATAAAAACAAACAAAAGAAAGGAAAAATAAATAAAATATTACGTGAAAACATTTCCCGCCTATTTTTATAAAAGCTTCTTGCCGTCTATTTAGTTTCTGCTTAAAAACAAAAAAAATAGGCACTGTGAATTTTTGCACTCCCCTAAAAAAATATGGGAGATAATGATATAAAACCAAAAAGAAAAAAAAGCATGCTGACCCCATTCTGAGGGGTTCTCACCCGTCTATATCTACCCGGCGGCAAAACACCCGCTTTTTTAACTGGATACATTCAATCACCTATCAGCTTCCTCTTCATCAGAGATTTGATAGAGTGACGAAGGTCCTTCCGGGAGAGTCCATTCACGATGGAGCGGCACATGGTAAACACGACGAGTCGTTTCCTATCGGCTGGCACCAGCCTGTAATGTCAGAGGCTTTTTCTCTGAAAAATCCCAGCTGTCTTTCGTTAGTCAGACGTGTTCTTTCTCCAGGGGTTTCCGGTACAGGCTACGACGGCCACTTATCGCTTACTTGAAGCCATATGACGCGCGAGGCGGACAGTTCGCAGCCGGCGTTTCGATGTTTACGTACGCATAACTACACGTAAACTTCATGTACGCGTAAATATACACACTGAAAAGTATACGTAAACGAAAACATACTTGTAAACTCACTTTCAACATGCCTACAATGGCAAAACAACAACAACAACAACGAAAAAAAAAAAACAGCCTGGCGTGGAGCTGTGGCTAATGTATGATATTTGGTAAATCTGAGTAATGAGTTCGCCCCGAAGCTCAATATTAAATATCTACCTATAACACACACCCACTCTCACACACACACACACACACACACACACACACACACACACACACACACACACACACACACACACACTCACTCACACACACACACTCACACTCACACACACACACTCACACACTCTCTCTCTCACACACACACACACACACACACACACACACACACACACACACACACACACACATCTGTTAAAATAAATGCAAAATTAGAGCTCAATTCTCCCACGAATTCTGAGTTTAAAAGACCCCCAAATCTATAGTAAAAATTACCATGTTATTTTTCTAAGGTAAACATCAGTTTATATATCTAGTGTCCATAATTAGCTGCTTTTTTTTTATAGAAGTTACAGTGTGGAAATTCGAAAAACTACATTCTACCAAAATGGATTTTTCTGAGTAAGTCGAACAAGTAAAAAAAGCAAAAAATATTTCATACACAAAGGTATACCCCGCTCCCCACCATGAAAGAAAATATAAAAATGCTTCCTTTTTAATTAATTTTTTTTAAAAAAGTCTTAACACAAATAAGTTAATGACTAATTTGCATAAACTGCTTAAAATATCTTCTATGAAATGATTTTCCATTTCTTTTAATTTTAATTAGAAATCCATTCACAATTACCAGTTAAATGTCTTTTTCTTCGTCTTGATATTAATTTCCATTCGACTTACTTCAAACAAAAACTTCTTTTTGGCGTCGGTTTTCTATTATTCATTTTAATGTCGATTTTTTTACTATTATTTTTTTCATGTATTTTTTTTCTGTCTACACCTGTTAAATGTTATTCAGTTTCACCATGTTTCATTTGTTTAAAAACGGCTAAAATTCTAGATGTTTAGTTACCTGTTTTCTTTTCTTTCATGTTTACAACGAATTTATGAATGAAATGTTCATTTAATATTTTTATTTCAAAGATTTCAAGTAGTGAATATATCTTACTTTGAGAAGGCTGCTAGTATATTAAATAAATTATAAACATTATGTCTGTTTAGTTTTAGCAGAATCTGTTCATATTCACGGATATTTTTCCATGTATTACAGTCAAATGATGCAAGAAATGCACTGTAACAATGAAAATCTTTTTTATTTGCCAAGTACTTTCCATCTCTTTCTGATATCATCATCAGGGGTACAACTAGTAAGGCAAAAACTATGTGTAGCTATCCAACACTGACTTTTTCTTTTTGTGTTTAAATGTATAGAAAAATACTGATTGATAACACAAGTGTCCTACACCAAGGAAATAAATTAAAACTACAGATCCCCCAAGGAATCTACCTTAAAAAATTGAAGCCGGCACTGAATAGAATCAGCTACGAATACTGTAATAATGTTCTAAAATGCCTATAAAAAACAGTTTTCACGCTTTAATGGTGCGCTGGACCATGAAATTCCAACAAAAAAGAAAAAAATACATAGTAGATAATATTTCACGTTCTAATGAACGCTAAAGCAAAACTGTCAGGCGTTGAATTTAAACGCAAAAGGAAAAAAACATTAATCATAGTTTTTGCCTTACCAATTACACACATGATGATGATCTCAGAAAGTGATGGAAAATACTTGGAAAATAAAAGTGATTTTCACTGTTACAGTGCATTTCTTGCATCACTTGATTGTAATACGCGGAAAAATATCCGTGAATGTGAACGGATTATGCTAAAAATAAGCAGACATAATTGTAATTTATTTAATCAGACATGCTTAAAAGAGAATTTACTTCCTAAACACACACACACACACACACACACACACACACACACACACACACACACACACACACATATATATATATATATATATATATATATATATAGTTTACGAAAAACTAGGTAATCCATATGGGTAGACCCAAAGAGGATAAAATCCAGAGAGCTCAATGTAAATCAGAGCTAATAATTTAAATAAAAACAGACCACTTTAAGGTTCCATATAATAAATTATTTCACCACAACCCTTTTAAAGTACCGTGGATCATCAGATTTTATTTCCAAAGGCTGAAACGAAAAATGAAAAGAAATTTACACATTTTTGACGGGCAGTACGAAGTATATGTAAATTAACGAAGTGAGGAAGTGAGGGGGCAGAGAGACATGATTGAGTTAGATGTAACATCTCTATTCTTTCAAATTTAAATTGTTTGAGGAAATCCAGACATTGACACATTAAATCGGTTAACTTAACGGAAGTTATATATTGATATGGAAGGGGGAGAGGAGAAAAAGGCATAAAGAGAAAAAGAGAGAGAAGTTATGAGAGAAAGTGTCATTAACTTTCTTTGGAATGAAATAGGCGCTGTTGTTTTGCTTTACTTTGAGAGTTCATAAATATTACAATGTTTGATAGAAGTTTGAATGTTTAAACAGTCTATAAGGAATTTAATTATATGTTTGTTATGGTTTTTTTTTTAAAACTTTATTACACAAATTTTGGGGATTTAATATGAAATAGTCGATTAGAAAAGTATTCATAGAATTTACATTAAAACACTAAAATTTTATTTTCAAATATAAGTTTACTTCTAGTTGTAATTGATTATTAAGGTGATATCTCTATCAGTTTGAATTTTATTCATGAATTTAATTTGCGACTATTTTTAGATTGGTAATTTCTCTTACTTAAAATTTAGTTTCTAAGTTAATATGGAGTGATATTTGAAGGTAATATTAGATATCTTGCTGTATCATATATTGTAAACACATCCATGCAAATTTCACATATACATACGTTCTTTTGCATGTGCAGTCACTCATACAGGTACACATGTACCCATATACACGTATTAATACCTACATATATTTTTAAATATATATATATATATATATATATATATATATATATATATATATATACATTAGGAATGGATTTTTCATTTATTAATCGGACATATTTTTAGTTTATTTGTTTAAACGTTATTTTAATGGACATCCATATTTGAATAGATGGTCTGTTTTTATTTATTTATTAAATAGTATATTTATTTATTTCCATCTCCCGAGAAATCTTGTTCGAAGAATTAAATAAAGATGTTGGTTAATACGTAAATGAGAGCAGAACATTTACTCAAATATGAGTATCCATTAAAAATAGCGTTTAAACACACTCACACACACACACACACACACACACACAAACACACACACACACACACACACACACACACACACACACACACATATATATATATATATATATATATATATATATATATATATATAGGCAATATATTTTCATTCAAGCATGTCTGGCTATAATAATTTAGACGTCTATTTATTTTAGTTTTAATCCTTTCAAGTCCACGAATTCATTTCTTGATGGCTATTACAAAATTTTCTTTCAACTAACTTTTGTTTTCCCGTCTGAGACCATCTTCAGGTGAAACAAAGACGAGGACAATAGTCCGAATAATGTAAATAGTGTACATAATACCTCATCTCCGAAATATAGACAGATACTGAAGGGCCGAGACTTTGTGATAAATATGGCGACAAAGATGAGTACAATAGTCGGAATAATGTAAATAGTGTACATAATACCTCATCTCAGAAATATAGACAGATACTGAAAGGCAGAAACATGTAATAAATATGGCGACAAAGATGAGGACAATAGTCCGAATAATGTAAATAACGTACATAATACATCATCTCAGAAATATAGACAGATACTGAAGGGCCAAAACGTTGTGATAAATATGGCGACAGAGATGAGGACAATAGTCCGAATAATGTAAATAGTGTACATAATACCTCATCTCAGAAATATAGACAGATACTGAAAGGCCGAAACGCTGTAATAAATATGGCGACAAAGATGAGGACAATATCCGAATAATGTAAATAGTGTACATAATACCTCATCTCAGAAATATAGACAGATACTGAAGGGCCAAAACGTTGTGATAAATATGGCGACAGAGATGAGGACAATATCCGAATAATGTAAATAGTGTACATAATACCTCATCTAAGAAATATAGACAGATACTGAAGGGTCAAAACGTTGTGATAAATATGGCGACAGAGATGAGGACAATAGTCCGAATAATGTAAATAGTGTACATAATACCTCATCTCAGAAATATAGACAGATACTGAAAGGCCGAAACATTGTAATAAATATGGCGACAAAGATGAGGACAATAGTCCGAATAATGTAAATAGTGTACATAATACCTCATCTCAGAAATATAGACAGATACTGAAAGGCCGAAACGCTGTAATAAATATGGCAACAAAGATGAGGACAATAGTACGAATAATGTAAATAGTGTACATAATACCTCATCTAAGAAATATAGACAGATACTGAAGGGCCAAAACGTTGTGATAAATATGGCGACAAAGATGAGGACAATAGTCCGAATAATGTAAATAGTGTACATAATACCTCATCTTAGAAATATAGACAGATACTGAAGAGCCGAAACTTTGTGATAAATATGACAACAAAGATGAGGACAATAGTCGGAATAATGTAAATAATGTACATAATACCTCATCTCAGAAATATAGACAGGTATTGAAGGGCCGAAACGTTGTAATAAATATGGCGACAAAGATGAGGACAATAGTCCGAATAATGTAAATAGTGTACATAATACCTCATCTCAGAAATATAGACAGGTATTGAAGAGCCGAAACGTTGTAATAAATATGGCGACAAAGATGAGGACAATAGTCCGAATAATGTAAATAGTGTACATAATACCTCATCTCAGAAATATAGACAGATACTGAAGGGCCGAAACGTTGTAATAAATATGGCGACAAAGATAAGGACAATAGTCTGAATAATGTAAATAATGTACATAATACCTCATCTCAGAAATATAGACAGATACTTTCCTGTCATTCTCTTTAGCCATTTCACCATGGGTCATACCCCTATTTCGCATGGGTTACAGAGAGTGAAAGTGAGAAAAAAGATTATCGGCAGGATTGAGCAAAAGACAAAGGATGAACTGTTAGAGTAGAAGTTGCGGTTGTATTTAACTATTTCAACAGTAATAGGGTGGGACCTAAATGCCAATCTAGCAGGACGCTTAAATTCATGCAGTCGGAGCACCAGGGAAAAAAAGCTTGTTAGAGCAGTTGCCATGAAAATATTTGTAGAAAAGGCAAAGGGAAGCCACGTCACGTCGCAGAGAAAGTGACTGAAATCGAGACGCTAAGTGAGGATCGATTACATTGCACGTCCTTCTTTGGAGTTTCTCATGAATCTAGAGATGAATAGGGGAATCCTTTGATGTCCGCGAATTAATTTCTTGATGGCTATTACAAAATTTTCTTTCAACTAACTTTTATTTTCCCATGTATTTTCAATCCTATCTGAGACCATCTTCAGGTGCAACAAAGATGAGAACAATAGTCCGAATAATGTAAATAGTGTACATAATACCTCATCTCAGAAATACAGACAGATACTGAAGGGCCGAAACGTTGTGATAAATATGGCGACAAAGATGAGGACAATAGTCCGAATAATGTAAATAGTGTACATAATACCTCATCTCAGAAATATAGACAGATACTAGGCATCCATAAAGCGTTAACACCGTAAATCCAAAATATTATCTTGTCTCTATGCGATATTTTTTTTTTTTACCTGTCATTTTTTAAAAAGTTATTAAAAAAATTAAAGATTTTTTAATTGTAGTATTTTAATTTAGTATTTTTATATAGCACTTTGCAGCTACAAACATTTAAGAACTTTCTCGTAGTTAACTTTATTTATCTTTGGCCGCAATATTCTTATATAAAAGGTTTCCAGAATTTTAAGTTTTTGTTTATTATTAACTTGATGGAGTAACTAATGTATTTTCTATTAATATCTGTCTAATCTGTGAATGCGGACATGAGTTTCTTGAAATGTTTTTAGATTGAACTATGATCGCTCAAGTAAAACATAAGCATTCTCGCTATCGTCGTTGTAAAACCAACATATGTATCAACATTTTTATCAGAGATGCAATCTCCCAAAGGACATTTATATATATATATATATATATATATATATATATATATATATATATATATATATATATATATGGTCAGTAATTCTTCTTGGTCAGAGCATTTACTTAAATAAATTGTATCTAATAAAATAACGTATAACTAGAAAATATACAATAATATATATGTGTGTGTATGTATATATATATATATATATATATATATATATATATATATATATATATGTATATATATATTTATATATATATGTGTGTGTGTGTGTGTGTGTTTGTGTGTGTGGTGTATATATATATATGTGTAAAATGTGTGTGTGTATATATGTGTATATATATATATATATATATATATATATATATATATATATATGAAGAAATGTAGTTTTTAGGTGTGCTATATTTATGGGATAAAGTACTCAATATCAGAGATAGAGAGTATGTAAATATAAATATATAAGTGAACATTGAAGCCAACACTCAGAGGCGACAGGCTGTTTCATGCTACACGATTCCCTCTAGCATGAAACATCCTGTCACCTCTGAGTGTTGGCTTCAATGTTCACACACACACACACACACACACACACACACACACACACACACACACACACACACACACATATATATATATATATATATATATATATATTTCATACAGCAAATATCCCAAATTATCTCATGTGGGTATAGTCTATTTCAAACTAGCAGTACTATGTGCTAGATATCCTCAGCCCAAGTCTGTCTGAAAATGATCTTTTTTCATTTGGTTTATAGTTGATGACCAGATGGGCCGTAGTTGGGGGGTAATTTATGGCCACGGCCTTTAGATGTATGTAAATGAATTTAGGTTCCTGGTAGTATCACAACTGCTCCGTCAAATACATTAAAAAATTTAAAAAATAGCCTACTTATGAACACAAAAATTGACAGGAAAAGATCTATCAAAATGCATGAGTCATACGTAAAAATGAAGTCAATCACAAGTTCGATTTAAAAAATGACACACTTATTAAAAGAGAAAATAAATTACTTTCATGGCAAATTCTTGAGAATGACGCTATCGAATCTTACAAAAATATAAATCTATATAGAGGACTTTTAGAAAATATCTCCTTTCTTAAAAGATAAACATCTTTCCCAATACAAAATTCACAGCGATACAAATTTGAAAGAAAACGGTTCAATTGAAAACCTTCT
>OZ038518.1:67705321-67712821 GCA_964036315.1 Acanthosepion esculentum | reverse complement strand
TAATATTTTTTTGTTATTATTTCAATGATGTTCCTTGATTAGTTTCGGCCAGCATGGCCATCATCAGGAGAAAGAATTCTGCTCATTAGTACCAACGAATTCCAGGAGTGAATGACTGTTTATGAAGAAAAGGAACTTTATCTTCAGAAAAATGATTCCAATCGATTTAAATTCACTTTGAAATACAGTAAAGTATTTTGGAAATAATTAAATTTAATTGATTAACTTAGGATTAAAATTAAAATCTAAGCTTCAAGAAAGACTTTTCATTTTTAAAATGCATTTTAACTTTTAGCTATCACTTCGTACGATATATACATACACATATATTATGAAATGGACAAAGTCGGACAATTATTTTAAGACATTTTTAGGTTTATACATTCTGTTTATACATATTAATACTTAAGTAAATGCTCTGTTTATAATAAACAGTATTAAAGGCATTTACCGGCCTGAATGTCCGAGAAATTTTCATAGAAAACATGCGTCCTCCGACAGGAATCGAACCTGTACCCTACACGGAACCGTCATATAGCCTGACGTGCTTTTACCGATTTCAGCATAGAAGAGCGTTTCGGTTAGCAAGGTCGATTTTAGTGGGGGGGTTTTAAACTACAATTCTCCGTGATTTTCTTTCATACATTCATATCTGCTCAATGCGTATTCGTATGTTTATTATAAACACAGCATTTACTTAAATATTTCTATCTATAAAAAAGAACGTATAAACATAAAAACATGTTTTAATATATATATATATATATATATATATATATATATAATAGCTGGCCACTTGTATTCGAGGACAGACGTCTCTTAGGGCGGCTAGACAATCCCTGTTGCAGACGCTCGCTCAGGCACATTTGTGTTTGTTCAACACCCACAAAGCTCACCTGTGATTTATACTGTAACTATGCTGAGTAGACCATAGTTACAGCTTCTGGGAGAGAGCTTGTTATCTAGCGTAATCAACAATTTGAACAAGGCCAGCACAATTAAAACCTCGCTCACGATGACTTGTGACTTCGTGCTAACACAGCTATCGACGACCGACAAGGGTTCCGTCTTCCTAATTTCCCTCACAAAAGATGCACACTGGCATCGACCCCCTATATATATATATATATATATATATATATATATATATATATATTATGAAATGGACAAAGTCCGACAATTATTTAAAGATATTTTTATGTTTAACATTCTTTTTATAGATACAAGTATTTAAGTAAATGCTCTGTTTATAATAAACAGTATTGAACAACATTTACTGGCCTGAATGCCCGAGAAATTTTCAGATAAAATATCCGTCCTCCGACAGGATTCGAACCTGTATCCTATACGAAACCGTCATATAGACTGACGTGCCTTAACCGATTCGGCTACTGAGGATCGTTTGGTTGGCAAGGTCGAATTTAATCGGTTATGGCACGTCAGGCTATATGACGGTTCCGTATAGTATACCGGTTCGAATCCTGTCGGGGGACGAATATTTTCTATGAAGATTTCTCGGATATTCAGGCCAGTAAATGTTATTTAATATTGTTTATTATAAACAGAGCATTTACTTAAATACTTGTGTCTATAAAAAGAATGTATAAATATAAAAATGTCTTTAAATATATATATATATATATATATATATATATATATGTGTGTGTGTGTGTGTGTGTGTGTGTGTGTGTGTGTGTAATTTGGCAGCAACTTTTCTTTTAAACATGTAGTATTGGATGTTAAAGACAACATAGTCTTGCATATTTTCTTTTGAATTTTCTCATATTCTCTAATGAGACTTTTTATTTGAAAATGATTTCGAAATATGTACTGTCCATACGATGACCTAGCGCTTTCGAACGTCATTGTTCATCTTCAGGGTCAATATTTTTAGTCAAATTTTTTTTAAACAAACTTTTGCCAATTATCTTGTAGCGTAATTATGTTGCTACTTTTTTACAAACTAAATAAACGTTAAAATCCTTTTAAATTCAAAAGACGCGATGATGTTATCACGTGCAGGGCGAAGGTTTTTATCATGTGAGCGTGAAAATATATATATATATATATATATATATATATATATATATATATATATATATGAACAAATAATGCTGTTTACCAGACAGCTGTGAAGGCTGGAATCGAATCAAATATTTCTTTATTGATAATTCTGAAGTATCATTGAAATTCAGATTTTACAACACCAAAAAGTAGACTTTCTATTTTTCACCTGGATTTGAAAGACAAAGACCTTCGGATCTTTCCGTTAAATTTTCCTCCGTCTGTTGTGACCTGTACATAAATAAATAAGCCGAACCAATAGTTTTAGACCCTTCATCACCCGATCACACCATTATTCAGAAAAGAGTTAGTCATCGAGATATTCCCAGGTTTAAATAACCTGGGAATATCTCGATGACTAAGGACATTATACCGAGAACGGGCAACACGTTTCTCGAACAATTCCGAATATAAAATGTGCTTATCGACCGTGCCTAGCCGAGTGTTGAAACGGGCAAGTTCGGCACTTGAAGTCCAAATTTGCGATGTAAAATTTAAATGTCATTTCCTATCATTGAATTATGATTGCTTGGGATTATTAAAATTTTTGAATATCCCGTGGCACGCCCAGAAGCTAATGTCGACGCCCCAGGGAATAATGGCACACACTTTGGGAAGGCCTGCGTTAGATGATATTAATTTTCGCATTTAATTTTGATTATGAAAGCGTTTAATTAGTCTTCAGTTCCTAAGCAAAGCAGCTATTAATGAAATTAGTAGACATTTTACTAGGGTACTCTGTTTCTCAAAATATATTTTCCGATTTCTTTTTTTGTAGGTCTGATGAATTGGATCGTGATTACGATTCCAATGTAATAAATTATAACCATGGAATATTAGTGTTTGAGCCTTTTATATTATATTCTTGCTCTGTCCTGGACATTGAAACTCTACCTGGATTCTGTCCTCTTGGGAATTTATATATATATATATATATTGACCACTAATATTATCTATCTATCTATCTATCTATCTATCTATCTATCTATATATATATATATATATATATATATATATATATATATATTTGTATATTTAGGCAGCAATCCTTCGTTTATGCATGTTTCATTAAAAACGACAGACAAGGTACTACGATTGAGCTCAATCGTAGTACCTTGTCTGTCGTTTTTAATGAAACATGCATAAATCTATCTATCTATCTATCTATATATATATCTATATATATATATATATATATATATATATATATATATATATATATATATATATAAAGTGAACATTGAAGTCAACACTTAGAGGCGACAGGCTGTTTCATGCTAGACGCAATCGTTAGGCCAAGTGTTGACTTCAGTGTTCACTTTTATATTTAGACACGCTCAATCTCTGATATTGAGCACTTTATCACATAAATATAGCACACTTTAAGACTATATTTCTTCATATATATATATATATATATATATATATATATATATATATACATAATATAATAATATTTTTAGTTTTAAAAAATATGATTCCTCCGCTACATAAGAGTTCTCATGTTTCAAAAGCGAGAGCCGAGACCCCTAACATAATTTTTTAAGTTATGAAGAGTTAAGGTGTCTGGACCCGCTTCCTTGTCAAGCGAGAATTTGGGAATAAGCTATCTTTTGGTTAGCTAGTGTTTATAACTACGGTATCGTTGGAACATTTGTTGCTATGGAAACGGCTAGTTTCGGCCGTTGAAGTTAGGTGGTTTAAGGGGCTAAGAATTAAGAATTAATTTTTATCTACAGGCCAGTCCCTTTCCAAAAAAGCGTATCAAGTTACAATGGTGATTCTATGTCCAGAGTGGTTTTGGCTTATGCTAGTCAGACGGCGTCTTTTTTATTTATGGGTTTGCCTTGAGTCGTTGAGTGACTAGAAGGTTATGTTTCATTATTATCTATTTGATCTGTTTGTTTATTTGTTTATTTACATGGCTTTTTTTATCAAAGGGTTTTTCTCAATAATTATTGGGCTGAGTTTTTTAAGGCTTTTAAATTATGGACTTAATTTGTTTAAATCTATTTATGAATTATTTAATGCGAAAATCATTTGATGACGACAGAACACCGTTAACTCATGTCTATGGTTTAGTAACTTTTCACTATTTAGAAATCTAATTATGTGCAGTTTTTCGTGTAGGCACAGAGGGCATGGGTCATCCCAGGTTTTACATGTTCTAGTTCTATTTATTATTTTCCATTTTACTTTCGGTGTTTTGTTCGTTTCCTTTAAATGCCAGTAGTATTGAGATAGAGATGTCTGACTTCTATTTTGGATGTTGTTGAAGGAGCTTTTGTGTTGTCTCCATCTAATTTTAAAATTATTCTTAGTTGACCCTATGTATAATTTTTCAGTGTTAGGATTCTCCGTAGATGAGATGGTACATTGGTATACCACGGATTTAGTAAGGCATCTGTTTTCTAACGGGCAGTCATTAGGGTTTCTACAATCACATGATTTTTCATTTTTTCTGTCTAGTTGCAGTTTAGGAGTTTTATTGGCACTGTTTTGGCATGGGTGTTTTCCTAAGATTTTACTATTATGCCTTTTTATTATTCTTTCTAGGTTTTCAGTGCAGCTGTAACTTAACTTTAGGCTATTCTTATTAAAGATTTGGCTTAGTTTGCTATTTTTGGGGAAGTGTTTACCTATTAAAGCTAGGAACTTATGGCCAAGTTTAGTGCTGACCATTTGGTTGAACGGAGGTGTATACCATATGACATTTCTTTTCCTATTCTTCTTACTATTAGTGCTATTGTTTGTATAGCTTATGTCAGCGTTTCTGTATCCGCTATTTTTCAAGGCCGTGTTATAAAACTTACTATGTGCTTGGAATATTTCCTTATTTGCAGAGTTCATGCTTATTCTTTTCTCTACTGATGTGGGTATATGCTTAATTATAGATGGGGGGTGGTTTGACTTAGGGTGTACATACAGGGGGTTGGTATTAGGTTTTCTGTAGGGTGTGTAATTTTTGTTTACTAAGTCTAGAGTTAAGTCGAGGAAGTTTACCCTTTTTAATTTGGTGTTTACTATAGTTTTTAGATCTATTTTTCCGAATTCACTATAAATTATCTTTCTAATCTTATCTGTTTTGAAATTTGTGGAGCTCCTCACTACCATGAGCCCGTCGTCTCGGTACAGCCCGATGTCTTCAATGTCTAATTCTCTGTGCGCTGTTAAGTTGTACAGCATAAACAGACCGACAAGGTCCGAAGATTCTGCAGAGTCAAGAGATCCCATGCTGATGTCAAAATTTTCAGCAGTGTTTTTAATCCACTGCTCCTCATTGTGGATGAGGACGGATTTCTTAGCACTGAGGATTATGTTCGTTTCTTCCTTAGTTAAGTCTGAGTATACTGCAGCAAACTCCAGGGCAGTAGTGAAGAGGTCTTTCGATATAGACTGGTAGTAATCCACTATATCGAACTGAATCAGGGTGCAATCCGGTTTGTTGTCGATGTTGGTAAACCAGTTGATGACCTCTTTGGTGTTAATCCAGAGTTTTAATCCGAGTCGTTTTTTAATTTGGTTGGTGATCCTTTCTAGGATTTTTTTGCTGATCTTTCCTATGTCGGGTCTAGTTGGGTTAATCATTCTGGTAGTGGGGTTTTCCTCAAAATCATGTTTATGGTCCTTAAGCGTTACGTAGCATTCTTTCTCTGCCAGTTTACCAACTCTATCACTTATTTTTAGTTTCTCAGTAATTATCTTACTTGTTCTATTGATACTGTCAACCATGTTGATATTGTTGTTATGGGCTTTTTTATAAGTCTTAGTTAAATTTTTTTTAATTAATTTGTTGTAGTCGTCAGCCGTCATCTTGTAGAAGTTGCCTGTTTTGTCGGACTTAAGTAGTATTTTATCGCTGCTATTTATGTTTTTGACTATTTGGTCTAGGTGCTTAACTCTTCATAACTTAAAAAATTATGTTAGGGGTCTCGGCTCTCGCTTTTGAAACATGAGAACTCTTATGTAGCGGAGGAATCATATTTTTAAAAACTAAAAATATTATTATAATATAAGCTCTACTTCTGTAGGGAGCACTGTCCTTTTGAAAATAAAGCTAAATATTAAGGAACACTGGATTATCTACCTAACGTGTTCTTTCCTATTTCACTGCACACCTGCATACATATATATATATATATATATATATATATATATATATATATATATATATATATATATATATTCATGATAAAAATATTGTTCTACGGTATTTATATTTATAAAGGAAGTAAATACACAATATATATATATATATATATATATATATATATATATTTATATATATATATATATATATATATATATATATATATATATATATATATATATATGTGTATATGTATATATATATATATATATATATTTCTAAGATGAGATGAGATATTGTGATTATTTATACTTTTCGGGCTGTTGCCCCCATCTTTGTTACCAAATTCACGACGTCTCCCCCGTTGTATGTTCTGGCCTTCTACAGGAATTTAGGATTTCGAACTGAATCCTTTATTTCGTTCACAGGAGTAGATTATTCTAGTTTCATGCCTTTTCCCTTTGAACTCTCCAAGTTCACCATTGCAGTAGGCATATATTGAATTCACAATTCTTTGGGTTAAGGCATGTTTATCCACTTGGCTATGTGTCCTTGAGTCCACTCAGTCCTTAGCCATGTTATTCTCTATGGGTCTTACTCGGAAAAGGTGTCTGAGAAGTGTTGAACCCCTTTTGATGAAATAAAGAGTTCAGTTCGAAGGACTGTGTGTACGCCCTCCCGTGCAGCTGCGTTAAGAAATATAAAGGAGAAAAAGGTCGCCCCCTTAAGGTAAGACTTCCAGAACGTCGTAAAGCCATAACACGAGGGGAAATAGAAAGATCAAGTGTAGCGTATGGAGAGAAAAGGGAGATCACCGTCCCTCTGAGTTGAGATTGAGATAATAAATAGAAAATATCACTGGAAAATGTGGAAACTTATGATAGGCGACAAAAATCTCCTGAGCCGACCAAGCATTAAAATGAATACAATATGGGAAACAGTAATAAGGAGTGCTAGATACAAGCAATGAATAACAACAAAATTGCAATATGAGCTCTGGTAAAAAAAATGTTCAGCGAGACATTAAGTTCCAAAATTTCATACATTGATGTCTTCAAGGGCATATGGCCCACTGGATAAAATCGTTGGTTGGATCTAGTGACTTGGTCCAAAGAGTTGTGAGTTCAATAAGTCAGTGGAGAATGAAAAAAATATGATTTGAATTAAAGGGAGATAACTGAAACATCCAGAAGAGGCCTGGAACTAGAACAATCTACCTCGGCGAACGAAATAAAGGGTTCATTTCGAAATTCCAATCATCTGAAGAAGGCCGGAGCGTACAACGACTGAAACGTCGTAAATATGGCAACAAAGATGGAGAATACACTCAGAACAATGTAAATAGT
>OZ038518.1:67682821-67702821 GCA_964036315.1 Acanthosepion esculentum | reverse complement strand
ATAAGTCTGCCATTTGTCGTTACTTTGAATATTGCTGGCACATCTGACCTGCTATATATTTAGAGATTCTTGATAAAATCCAAAGAAGAATCTGCAATGTTATTGGTCCTGACATCTTGTCTTCAGTCACTTTCCCACTGCTGTAATGTAGCCCCCTTGTGCCTTTTCTATACAGAATTTCATTGTAATTGTTCTGATGAACTTGCTTCTACAGGAGCTATACTTTATAAATTTAAGCACAGTACTAGATTGGCGGCAAAATCTCATCACTTTACACTTGAAATGGCTAGATGTAACTATAAGTTCTATGCTAACAGTTTCTTCTCTTGTACTTCCCACTTGTAGAACACTCTTCTGGCTTCTGGCTTCCACAGTCAACTTTGATTTTCAAAAATCTAAATGCAATGTCAGTTGTTATCTACTATCTTCGTAATTCTTGTTCTTTTAGTGTTCAACATATCGATCTGGATAATGACTGTAACAACTTTGCAATAAACAATATTGTTTAACTTTCCAAAGTTAAAAAAGGATTAACACGATGCCTAACTTTTAGTTTCTTTGGTGTTCTGGGCTGAGTGTGACTAATATTTTGTTTAAGATGTTTTCTATCAATGCATTTCCAAGTAGAACTTGACAATATCGTTAAATGATGGTGTAAGTGGCTAAATGCGATAAGATTAGATGGAATGCCTGTTTTAACTTGTACTGCTTCGCTAATGTTTTCAAATTCTTTTTGACAAATGACACATAGGTTTTCAGTGAATTCTTTAGCAGCCATTTCATATCTGAAAACAAGCAATGTGTATAAATGGAAAGCTCTGCTATTGAAGTAAAACAATAAATTTCTTGAAACCAAAAAATATTTTTGAAACAGACACAAAGAAATGCAAAATTCAGGAGTACTTTGAGGAAAAATGAATCTAAAAATCACTTTAAAATTGAATATTCCATGAATGATTTTAATACTTGAATGATGACTTGAAGATTTTTGTTTCCAACAGGTTTAATCTATATGAAAAATGCAATATTATTAGACTTATTTTCAATTTCTAAATAAAAAAGATATGTGTCATATATCATGATCAAAATGAGTTGGCTACATAATAATTATTTTATTAATTTCATACTTTTACAACTACTGATGTGTTATCAAGCTTTATATAGGAATAGTGAAACTCAGGTTGCTTTGGACGCGTCTCAAAGGCATTTGACAGTGTTTGGCATATTGATCTTAACAAGTTGAAAGGTTATTGCATTCCTGGATAAATTTTTGAACTGATTCAATTTTTCTTATCAAATTGCAAAATGAAAGTTGACTTGAACAGCCACTCTTGTAGATCCTTTTGCATTAATGCAGGTTTTCCGTGAGGCTTTATCTTTGGACTTGTTCCTAATTTTCATCAATGACCTTCTTGATGGCATCAGTTCTCAACTTGGTATCTATGCTAAAGGCACAACTATTTATTCCTGTCTTAATAGTAAGTCTCAGTGGTTTGTCAAATTGGCAGCTGATCTCAAAAATTATCTACATTCTATTGTTAAGTGGGGCAAGGAAGGCTTGCTCTCTTTTAATTGTTTGAGAGAACCCTTTTTACCTTCCATCAGCATGGCTGATGCTAACTTCCAGGAGAGTGATTCATTTTACTTTCTTGGACTAATGTTTTCTACTGACATGTAATGGAAAGATTATATTGAATCAATTGTTAGATCTGCTGCTAGGAAAGTTGATTCCCTTTGTCATGCTAGATAATTTTTCTCACCAAATTCTGTTACATATTTATAAGTCTACCATTTGTCGTTACTTTGAATATTGCTGGCACATCTGACCTGCTATATATTTAGAGATTCTTGATAACATCCAAAGAAGAATCTGCAATGTTATCAGGCTTGACCTAGCATCTCGGTTTTAGTCACTTTCTCACCACCTCAACGTAGCTTCCTTCTGCCCTTTTTTTTCCGAAATACTTTCATGGTATTTGTCCTGATGTTCCTCTATCTTATCTAGATTTTATAAATTTAAGTTTAGTACTAGGGAGGCAGGGTGGAGTAATGTATAGCGGCTCGGATTGAGGCGAGTTCGAATTCCAGTCGAATTCATTACATTCACTTACGTGCTAATACCCTTGGGAAAGGCATGAATCTTCTTCTTCTCCCCCCATCTATGGGTAAATAGCAGGACAGACCAGGTTCTATAGCCTTGGGTGGCAACTGGCGTACCGCAAAAAGAAATGCCAACCTACTGCTGGAAAGTTCTGCCTCGTCAGTCATGTATCGAAAGATACATGATCGCTCACGTGTGTATAACGCACGGCACATAACTGACAAACTGACTAGATTGTCGCCAAGGTTTCATCATTTTACAGTTGAAATGGTTAAACGTAATCGTGGGTCCTATGCTAATAGTTTTTTCTCGCACTTCTCACTTGTGGAACTCCCTTCCTGTTTCTTGCTTCTCAGTCAATTCCGATCTTCAAAAATTCAAATGCAATGTCAATCGTTATACTCTGTCTTCTTATATTTTGTTGTTTGTTCTCTCTCCTTAATAGTGTTTTTCTCGTTTTCTCTTACACTCAGTAAAACCTTGTGTCTTACTGGCTTTCTCGCCTTGCTTGGGGTGAAATGGTTAATTTATTTTCTCGGATCGCGAAGTTATATGTATCAGTGAATTCGATTTTTAATGCCTTTTTTATCCTTTCAAGACAGAATAAGCTATTTTTGTTTATATAAGAATAATTGCTGGTGTCATTTCTTTCTTAAGAATTCCGTGACGACATGGCTGGGGAAATTATTATTGATAAGTTTTTGTTTTATGTTGCTTAACTATTTATAAAACAATATGACCGAAGAATAAATTAGTATTTAATTCGTGCACATAAAACTGCTATTTTATATTTGTGAGAATATTTCACTTTCGTAATTGAGAAGACAAACATTTTTGCTTGTGTTTTTTTTTTTTTTTCATGCAGTGAAGTAGTTTACAACCGTTAGGATGAAAGAGAATGTCGAGTATAGCGCTTCTTTTATTAGCAATGAATTCATAGGTAAAATGGAGGAAGAGGTTATTTTCAAAGTTTACGTCAAGTTTTTATTTGTGTATTTAGTCTTGGTTCATTGTTGTTAGGACAATGTCATCGATATATCGAACCGAGTTATCGAAAGAAAATTAAAAATAAAACATCCACACCATCTCGATTGAATTTATGTGCGTGTGCGTGTGTGTGTGCGTGTGTGTGTGTGTGCGTGTGTGTGTGTGATGTCAATCACTCACTCTCTTTCGCATTCACTCTCTATCTCTATATATGTATGTATAGAGATACATACATATATATCTCTCTACACGTGCGCACACACGCGCAGACGGGCGCACGCACACATACTCTAGGACAAAAAAGTGCACCAATGAAAAGCGCATATAGAAAAGCGACATCGAGGAGCATAAACAGTCAATTTCTTATATCCACTGACGTATGGACGGAGTAATTTCTTGGACGGTTCGTCTACGAATCTCTGGAGTCGGGATGCAAAAGGTAACATCAACCAGCCAAGTGACAAACTATTTACTTGTATTAATTATATATATATATACAGTGTAACCCGGATATAAGAGACCCTGATATAAGAGAGATTTTCTCTGGTCCCAAATTAGAGCCTGTGTTAATAAAACAAAATAGCCCAAACCCGGATATAAGAGAAAGCCGGATATAAGAGACACATTATCCGGTCCCGACAACTCTCTTATATCCGGGTTACACTATATATATATATATATATATATATATATATATATATATATATATATATAAAATATTTAGATATCCGATGCGATGAGAACGAAAGTAATATATAAATTCCAACGTTTACAGCATTAATTCAACCGATAGTAGAGCGATAATTATTTTATTTATTATAATTTTATCATATAGACAAAACCATTTTACTCACTACAAAGATGCAACTTGGTTTCAGTGCATTTCAATTCAATCGATTCTCACCCATCGCATCGGATATATATATATATATATATATATATATATATATATATATAAATAAAAAGAAAGAACAGTAAGATATAAAATCCGGTGTTCTTATAGATATTTTTATTTTTACACAATAGTGCTCAATGTAAATTTACAGAGCATTAATATTATAAATTAATTGATTTAAAATATGTTTTTTTCGCTACACAGTGATACCATGTTTCAGAAATGGAAGCTAAAGCCCCTGAATTTAATTTTGTTATTAAACCAAAGACATTAGTTCCATTTCCTCGTCAAGTGAATTTTGGAGTAACTTAAAAAAAATAAAAATAAAATAAGTTACTCCAAAAAAACATATTTTAAATCAATTAATTTATAATATTATATATATATATATATATATATATATATATATATATATATATATATATTATAGCCTATTGAGCGTTGGTATTAATAAAACTGTTGAACGATATATAACAGAGCGATTTTGTTACTCACATTTTAAGGTAGAAAATGTATATTTATTATTATTATTAATATATATATATATATATATATATATATATATATATATATATATATATATATATATATATATATATATATATATATATAATATTATAAATATTTCCGATATGACTAGCAATATATCTGTAAAAGGACAATCTGAATGTAGATAAAAAGAAATATTATTTAAGGTGATGCGTTTCGTCCTCGTTTTACCTGCCCCTTCCTGATGGTTAGTATAAGCCTCCCCCTTGTTTGCAACCTCTGTAAGAGCAGCTTTTGGATTGTGTTCTTGGCCATCCCAATACGTCTATGAATCTCAGATGTACTGCTGAGCAGATCTGCGTCAGGTTTTATTACTTCTGTTTTCCCGTAAACCGATGTTTACTGGTTTGTATACCGGTTGGGATTCTTTTTATCCGAGGAAGTGCAAATTTAATTTAATTAAGAGCCTTACGCCTAGGGCTCTCATGATCTGTTCGGACATCAAGTTGGATGACGAACTTAGCTTTATTACTTCTACTCTCTGCAACAATGTCTACCCACTGGGCATTGTCCAAGCAATTATTAAGAACAAAATGGCTGAATTCAACAAAGTCAAACCTGCTATAGTAAAAAGATGTCCTGTGTACCTTCACCTTCCTTGGCAAGGTAGTATCAGGGATAGGTTTGCTAAGCAGGATTCTACCGCAGTTCGACATTGTTACTTTGCCGCTAACACTCGTGTTGTTTTCTCTGCCAGGCCTGTCCTTCCGTCTATGCGTAAGGATGTTCTCCCTCCACATCATAATAGTTCGTTAATTTATTCTTTTAAATGTAGTTGCGGTTCGAACTACATAGGGAGAACGACGCAAAGGCTGGATGTTAGAATAAAACAACACGTTCCAGCGAAAATCAGAAACGTTAAATACACTCCCTCAGACATTTTGACCAATACATACGAGTCTTCCATCGCAGAACTCCTTATAAATAGCCATAATTGTGCTGTTAGTTTTAGTGCGGACGCTTTTACCATCTTTAGCAAGTCCCACTCAAATTACCACCTAAGAGTGTTGGAGGCCATCTATATTCTATCATTAAAGACTTTTCTTTGTAAACAGAAGGACTTTATATTAGGCCTCAAACTAATTACCATTTAAATATTTTTCTCCCCCCCAATACACTTCGTCCATTGTTCGTTTTTTTATATAATTTACTTTATTTACCTCGATTTAGTTCTGTTGAGCGAGGTATGAAACCGGTTAGCTAGCCCGTTTTTCATTTTTACCTTTTATTATCTTGAGTGGTAATAATAAAACTAATTTTTGTCTGTTTATGGCAGTGACATATATATATATATATATATATATATATATATATATATATATATATATATATATATATATATATATATATATATATATATATATATATATATATAAATATATATAAGACAATTGCTGATAGCGGACCGAACGATTACACAAAGGTTCGTATATGAGGCACTGGAGGAGAGGTTTTAAATATAGCATAAATCAACTAAGTAACTAATTTTATATTTTTTTAAATCCTCTGTGTGTGTGTGTGTGTGTGTGTGTGTGTGTGTGTGTGTGTGTGTGTGTGTGTCTGTGTACAGCCATGGACAAAATTATGGGGCAGGTATATAAAAGTTAGAAATATGATTAAAAATCATTTATTTTATCATTTTAAGAAATATATATATATATATATATATATATATATATATATATATATATATATATATAAATATAAACCTAAATAGAGGCGACAGGCTGTTTCATGCTAGGCGAAAATTGTCAGGCCGGCCTGACGATTGCGTCTAGCAAGAAACAGCCTGTCGCCTCTGAGTGTTGCCTTCAATGTTCACTTTTATATTTACATGCGCTCTATCTCTGATATTGAGCACTTTATCTCATAAATATAGCACACCTTAAAACTATATTTCTTCATATATATATATATATATGTATATATATATATATATATATATATATTTATATATATACACACACATATATATATATACATATGCATATATATATATATATATATACATATATATACATATATATACATATATATATATACACACATATATATATATATATACATATATATATATATATATATATACACACACACACATATATATATATACATGCACACACACACGCACACATATATATATATATATATATATATATATATATATATATATATATATATATATTATATAAACACTAGTTTTTTAGTGCTTATGTAGTTTTTATTCGCTTCATCCTTGTATACATCTTTTTCTGTTTGATGAATATCACTTGGAGCTGTACAAATATCCAGGCGCCATGAGATCTCGTCTCTCAGTAGGATTCTCTTCGAGGTAATATCGGTGTATTAAAGATTAAGCAATTCTACAAAAGCAGTCGCTGCCCGTGGAAAAGCAGAGATGTTTTTCTATTGCCACCCCGAGAAGAAACAACAGTTCCACTTGTCCGTTGCACATTTTCTAGAGGTGGAAGAATCATTGAAAATTTCCAAAGAACATTGTAAACAGAATTTGATTCTGACAGAATTGCAGGATTATGGTGCGGAGTTGCCGCCAAGAAGACAGGAGGGGATAGTCATGAATTTTTTAAAATCATTTCATCCCACGCAAGGCAATAAAGTCACTAAGACTTTAGGTGTTGGTGAAAGTGCAAGAAAAAGGAAAACATTATTAAGTAATGAGAACAATAAAAGAAGAGGAATCAAGAAGACAGTAGATAACGATTGACATTGCATTTCTAATTTTGAAGATCAAATTTGACCGGAAAGCAAAAAAAAAAAAGCCGGAAGAGAGTCCCACAGGCAAGTAGTGTGATATAGAACTTATGGTTACATCTAGTTAATACAATCGCAAAACAATAAGACTTTATTGCCAATCTATTATTGCGCTCACATTCGTAATGCCTAGGTACCATAGACCTAAGTTTATCCGAACAATTAACATGATAATATTTACAGTATTTACATTATTCGGACTATTGTCCTCATCTTTGTCGCCATATTTGTCACAACGTTTCGGCCGTTATACGCTCCGGCCTTCTTCAGGTGGTTGGAATTTCGAACCGAACCCTTTATTTCGATCGCTGGGGTAGACTGTTCTAGTTCCACGAGCCATGTTTGATGGGTGCCAGTTATCAGTTATCTCCTGGTAATTTTCCCTCTGAAACCACCTGAAGAAGGCCGGAGCGTACAACGGCCGAAACGTTGTGACAAATATGGCGACAAAGATGAGGACAATAGTCCGAATAATGTAAATACTGTACATAATACCTCATCTCAGAAATATAGACAGATGATAATATTTATAGAGAAAGAGTCAGAGGGAAGGCCGGTGAGAAAGGGAGTAAACTGAGATGCCAGGACCAGTAATATTGCAGATTCGTATTTGAATTTTATCAAGAATCTCTAAATACATAGCAGAAGAAACCAAACCCGATAAGACAGCAATATTCAATGCAAATATTCAATTGCCTTACCGATGACTTTATTTCTTAGGGGCTCATGAGGAATAGTGGGTGGGGAGCACCATGGTTGGATGCCGTATGTTTCTTTTTTAAGTTTGAAGGCTGGATCAATCAAGGCAATTTAGGAGTCATATTTATAAACCCCAAGTCGGAGACGGCCTGGGCGGACTTAGTTAGCCAATATGAAGGTATTTCTAACTGGGTTCCCACGCGTAATGTTACGCGCGCTTTTACTGTTGCCACATCGCAAAGATTTGGCTGTGATGCACGAGACTTGTATACGTTTATCTCAATAGGTCTCATCATTAGCCTTTGTATATTTATACAAATTAGTAGAACTTTGGAGGCATACTCCTCTCTTATTCACTACTACTACTAATAATAATAATGACATTCGAAAGAAAGGTCCCTAAAATGTGACAGAGGAGCTCTTCTAGTACAAAGACCTGAAGAGTAATTGTTGAACTCGTGAAAAAAAGGAATGAAAAAATATCTCTGAATCATATACTTTGGCAAGCTCAACCCTACCCAGGAGAACGGCCTATTCGGAAAAGCGTACATATTTTTCCCTACATACAACGAGTGATACTCTGCCCTGATCCGCCGTTAACCAGGGGAGGTAACACAGTTTCAAAGCTATGGCGGTGCTGTCACCCCTGGCGCCACCATAGCTTTTGCCATTGGACAAAGTATTGTTTTTTTGCGTAAACACGTAAGTCTCTGCGACTTTTATGCAGTTGGAAGTCTGATTTTCGACGTTGTGTTAAAAGCGTTTGGTTTTGATCATTGAAAAAAAAAAACACGCACAATGTGCTCGGAAAGTACTTATAATCAAGTGACAGCTCTTGAGACCATAATTTACGTATCGCTTTACAGACAACGCCTTGATCAGGGGAACTAGGCAGGGAAGTGCTTGGTCGAGTGCCAAGAGACCGTCACTAACCGTGAATGAGCGTGTGAAACTTATGTGAGATACGACCATTCTGATTGACATTTCACTTGCGCACAAGAGTAGCTCCTGATAAATCTTGCCGTATCTTGGGATAAGAGCATCTTGAAGGCGGCGCAGGTGAAAGTATAGAGGTACAATAAACCTGGCAGGGCAAACCCGTGAAATGCACGAAACATCAACTCATGAGTTGTCTCTTTTGTGGTTGGCATACTCGGGAGTTTTTCCACGAATCTTTCTGTGTCTCGAGATGCCTTGGGGATAGCAGGCATCACTGGGACTACGCAGGAGGCAGTGCTGTTTGGAATAGTTCATGAGAAGGGGAAAGCGTTGTGTCTTTTAGCTACAGGTAGAATCTGAAGCATAACCATTATCACTCGGCCGAAAAATCTCAGTGTATCAAATAATAATAATAATAATAATAATAATAATAACTAGTTTTAATATGTGAAAATTTGAAGGTTTTCCTAGTTTAAATTCAGGTGAATCTTAATTCTTTAGTTTATGATAGAATAAGTCGATACGTTATGAGCTTATACGTCAATAAAACATCCATAGAAATTCCCCTATCGCATCTTTAAATATTTGATCTTAACAACTTTGATAAGAATATTGCAATAACAACCATGAATACGAATGCTGGTCTTTATTTAAAGAAGTAAAGGGGTACAAGTGAAAATATTTGAAACTGACAACAAGGAAAATTGGAATTGAAACGAAAACTGGATATCCCCAGAAAAATGGCATCATTTAATCTTCGAGAAGTTCTTGAGTTCAAGAACAGAATTTCCATTGACGACATCAAAGAGCGACACAACATCATAATAACAAGTCTTTTTTTCTTTTTTTCTTTCTTTCTTTCTGAATAATATTAATCCATATGAATGTTTCGATCTGATGAGACTATTTAAGAACATGATTCTAGTTTTTAGATTAACGTTTAAGTTTTTTGGTGAAGAAAAAGACGGAAAAAACTTGTCTGATCGTCGACGTATATATTGCCGCTGAAAGAAACTTCTCCATGAAAACTACAGATAAAAATAAAGAAAAAAGATATTGAGAGAATAAAAACCTCATTATACTTGTGGTAATAGGGGTTGACCAAGAAAAGGTTGGAAAAATACACCAACAAAATCCTTGGCAACATTCAAATACAAGCAATCCAGAAGATTGCTTCCATTAAGGTGCACACTATTCTTCACAATTCATAATAGCCCCAAGACCAAGGGAGGGACTCGGCTCCATGATTGAACGACTCCAAGTCCAAGGGAGGGACTCGGCTCCATGATTGAACGATGCTGGACTTATTTTGAATAACTGAATAATAATAATAATAATAATAATAATAATAATAATCGGAGAATGAGCAAGTGAAGCTGATGTCGTCTAGGAACCATTTTTACTGACAAGCGCTTGGAGAGTAATCGCCCTGGAATCACAAAAATCACAATAGCAATGAATGACTTTTGATAAACGTTGATGTACCTTGGGATAAGAACATCGTGAAAATAGAGCATGTGAAAGTACACAGGTGTCAATAATAATCATAAATTGGTTAAGATACCGAGGAGGGTCTTCAAATATTCAGGTAACTTACTGCCACTTGATCTCGAATGTGAGTCATCAGAAATTTTACTGGTGTGAAAAACCCGAGTATAAATTTATTTTTTTCATTATTTTTCGTTACTCTTTTGGTGAATTATTGTTAACGGAATCATTCTTCTTTTCCTTCTTTTCGTTCATTTTTCATTTTCTTTCTTCTTTTCCACAAGTGTTCCAACATGGCTTATCTCTGCGTCGCTTAATGGTAAATATTTCGAAACTTATGAAGCAAGGAGAACAACTTCAAGTGGCCATAAACTTACTTTTGCCGACATGAAACAAAATTTGGTGGGGCACCTTTCTACTAGCAGAGTCCTTCTTGCCATTATCACCCACCTTCGGACCGAAAATGGAAGTGGAACTCAAAAATGCTGACTGATGAAATCGAGAAAACAACCGACAGATAGTATGTAACGTATTCTTTCTTTCTTTCTTTCTTTTCGTCTACATTTCATCTCCGTCTGCCTGTTTGTTTGACTTTCTTTCTTTCTTTCTTTCTTTCTTTCTTTCTTTCTTTCTTTCTTTCTTTCTTTCTTTCTTTCCTTCTTTCTTTCTTTCTTTGTTCCCGTCTACATTTCATCTCCGTCTGTCTATTTGTTTGACTTTCTTTCTTTCTTTCTTTCTTTGTTTCTTTCTTTCTTTCTTTCTTTCTTTCTTTCTTTCTTTCTTTCTTTCTTTCTTTCTTTCTTTCTTTCTTCCCGTCTACATTTCATCCCCGTCTGTCTGTTTGTTTGACTTTCTTTCTTTCTATCTTTCTTTCTTTCTTTCTTTCTTTCTTTCTTTCTTTCTTTCTTTCTTTCTTTCTTTCTTTCTTTGTTCCCGTCTACATTTCATCCCCGTCTGTCTGTTTGTTTGATTTTCTTTCTTTCTATCTATCTTTCTTTCTTTCTTTCTTTCTTTCTTTCTTTCTTTCTTTCTTTCTTTCCCGTCTATCAGTTTATTTGACTTTCTTTCTTTCTTTCCCGTCTATCAGTTTATTTGACTTTCTTTCTTTCTTTCTTTCTTTCTTTCTTTCTTTCTTTCTTTCTTTCTTTCTTTCTTTCTTTCTACATTTCATCCCCGTCTGTCTGTTTATTTGACTTTCTATCTATCTATCTATCTATCTATCTATCTATCTATCTATCTTCTTTTTCTTTCTTTCTTTCTTTCTTTCTTTCTTTCTTTCTTTCTTTCTTTCTTTCTTTCTTTCTGTCCGTCTGTTTGTTTGACTTTCTTTCTTTCTTTCTTTCTTTCTTTCTTTCTTTCTTTGAGAGCTCTGAATGGACTGACAGAAGAAGAGAGAAGGGAGAAAAAAGAGAGGACAAGTGAAGCAGAGAGAACAATTTAGAGAGATATTGAGGCGGATAAAACATCAAATGAAGAAAAGGAAAAAAGAGAAAGAGAAAGAGAAACCATGAGCTGATGAGAGAGGAGTGGGCAGAGAAAGACATAAAGACGAAATAACGAAAGACAAATAATCATAAACAATGCTCAAGAGGGAAAGTTACAAGATGATAGAGAGAGTAGTGAACAAAAGAGGAGAGAGAGAGGAGAGATAAATAGGAATGTTCAAGGTACGAAAAGAAATTCTATGAAAAGGAAGGAAGAAAGTAAGCGTTAAAGGAAGGAAGGAAAGAAACTAAGGGAGAAAGGAGGGAAGGAAGAAAGGAAAAAAGAAATTAAAGAAGAAAGGGAGGAACAAAGAAAGAAAGGAAGAAAAGAAGGAAAGAAGTATGTAAGAAAGTAAGGAAGAAAGGAAGGAAGTAAGAAAGAAAGTAAGTAATGAAGAAAGGATGGAAGAAAGGAAGGAAGGAAGAAAAAAGAATGCAAGGAAGCAAGAAAGGAAGGAAGAAAGAAACGGAGGAAGTAAGAAAGTAAGTAAGTAAGGAAGGAAACGAAGGAAGGAAGAAAGAAAGATAGTAAGAAAGAAAGAAAGAAAGAAACAAACAAACAAAGTATGGAAGGAAATAAACAAGAAAGAAAGAAAGAAAGAAAGAAAGGAAGGAAGTAAGTAAGGAGGGAAGATGGAAAGTAAAGAAGAAAGAATGAAAGTAAGAAAATAAGGAAGAAAGTAAGGAAGGAAAGAAGGAAGGAAGAAAGAAAGAAAGGAAAAAGAAAGAAATGATAGTCAAAATATTAGATAAAGAAAGAAAGAAAGAAAGGAATAAAGAAAGACGCGTGAAAAAACATGTAAATTAATCTTAGTTAATATTAGGTTGGTGCAAAAAACGACATTATTTTTGCACCAACCTAATAATAAGTTTAGTGTCGAGTGTTCAAGATTTTTTTGGTGGAGATTTGGAAGTGGGTCATAGATAAGTCCTAAGACTCCGGGGGTTTGAATAGGGGACCAAATTAGGTTACCCCGAACCACTGTTACCTTTAGGTGATCTTTGGCTAAGTTCTAGCACCTGTTTACTGCCTCACCAGGGTTCTAACACTTTCGCCCCAGCCCCTCAACATCCGATGTCTTACTCTCTGGGTTAAGGTGTCTACTCGGTCTTAACCGAACTTAAGGGAGTGACCGTAGGTCCTCTGAGCATCCGTAGATTATTCGACCAGCCCACTGGTTTAATCCTGCTTCCTGCCCACGTTGTGTTTGGCTTGACCCAGAAAGCAGAAGTGATGTTCATCCATTCACGGTCGACTGAAGATGTAGACACGGCTGGGGAGTCTGTGCTAAGAAATTTAGAATGCACCAAAAAAAAAAAAAAAAGCTGGACAAACAACTATTCAATGGTTGAATTGTTAATGTCTTTTATATAACAGAAAAGAATAGTAGAGAAAAGAAACGGGTTACAGAAAAGAAAAGTATTTAACGTAAAAACTCATACACTGGATTCTAGACACACAGAGAGCGAGAGAGAGAGAGAGAGAGAGAGAGAGAGAGAGAGAGAGTGTGTGTGTATTGTGATTAACTTGTTGTTAAATCGTCTCAGAACGATATATGACTATTGTGATGGAGGATAAATATTTCTGTGCGTGAGTTAAAGTTATAGTGACGTTCCTCTTCCCAACGCTTGCCCAGGCCAATTGTCTCTTCTCACTTCAAGAATTTTCTCCAGTCTGCCTTTTTCAGCATAACTACGCGTTTATATAGATAAACCCGGCTGGATATAACTGACCCACGGCCCTACTACTTAGCACGCGATTATCACGGGGTTCTGGCTGCTTCAACCAAAATCATGTGAATTCCAAAGTTCCTTCTAGCTTACTCAGCTCTATTTCAATTTTTAATGGACAACATTTTTTTGGACCATTTCCACTGTCTTCTGATGACGCAGATTCCAAGTGTACAACTACTGCTCTAGATCAGATTTCCTCATCAGTAAACAAAATGCTCTGATTTAATTTCGCTATTGAAATCTACTCCAATTTCAATAAAAAAATATATGTGTGTGTTCGCCAGACTCTCTCTCTCTGTCACAGGGTTATGTTTTTTTCCACCCAGCAAACATGGAAAGTATATATATATATATGTATATATATATATATATATATATATATATACATATATATATATATATATATATATATATATATATATATATATATATATAAGGCTTTTATATTATCTTCTTGCTCTGTCCTGGACATTGAGATCTACCTGGATTCTATCCTCTTGGAAATATATATACATACATATATATATATATATTTAGCACTACTATTATCTATCTCTCTCTCTCTCTCTCTATATATATATATATATATATATATATATATATATATATATATATATATATATATATATATATATATATAGATAGATAGATAGATAATAGTAGTGCTCAATATATATATATATATATATATATATATATATATATATATATATATATATATATATATATATATATCGGTTTTGTAGTGCGTATTCAATTTATGTAACGTAAATCATTCAAACGAAAAACAAATAACATTACCATTAACAGATTCGAAGTTGGTTGTAATTTATTATTAAATATTGTTTGTGAGAGTGATTCTCGCCATATAACTAGCTTCAATATTTGTTTTTCGTTTGAATGATTTACGTTACATATATATATATATATATATATATATATATATACATCTCTTTCTCTCTCTCTCTCTCTATATATATATATATATGAGAAAGTAAGTTTTTTTTAAATATCTCACACGGGTAACATATATAAGTAAAAATAGTTTAAAATGCAACTGGGGTGTTTAGAGGAACTTCACTGGTTTCACAGTTCTATTTTTCTGAAAAGTTAGATTAAGATGGAAGACCCGTGGCTTTGGCATAATCAGTTTTTTCGTATTTTAATGGCGTCGGAGCATCTCTTGCCGTTTCCTGGACAAAAAGAGGCGCGGCTCAAATTGCTGTCTGTTGAAAATGCCATCTGTGTGGCTGATTATGATCCCGCGATGAGCCAATCTAACCTTTGCGCCCAAAAGTTAATGATCATAAGTTTCTGCTATCAAAAGATGGTAGTGTCATAGTTCAGTGAACTTGGCTAATGACAGTGTTAAGTTGTTCATTATTACAAGTTGTTAAGTAGCTCAAGGCAAGATTGTGTTAAGTGGCGTGGATTTAGTTTTATTGGACCTTAGTAGCAATTCCGAAAGGTTCAAGGATTCATTTTGTGCCTTCGTGTTTGTGCGTTTGTGTTTTTCTAGAAATCGTTTAAGTGTGTTCTACTTGGTTGGAATGTGGAGAATTATGACATGAGGAAAAATTGTCGAGGGATGAAATATAAAGAAGGCTAACCCCTGATCCCATAATATATATATATATATATATATATATATATATATATATATATATATATATATATATATATATATATATATATATTTTAGAATTGGACATAGTCCGACAATTTATTTAAAGACATTTTTATATATATTATGTTTAACGTTCTTTTTATAGATACTAGTATTTAAACAAATGCTCTGTTTTATAATAAACAGTATTAAATAACATTTACCGGCCTGAATTTAATACTGTTTATTATAAAACAGAGCATTTGCTTAAATACTTGTATCTATAAAAAGAACGTTAAACATAATATATATAAAAATGTCTTTAAATAAATATATATATATATATATATATATATATATATATATATATATATATATATATATATATATATAGCACATTTTTAGACTATATTTCTCCATATATATATATATATATATATATATATATATATATATATATATATATATATATATACTATTTACATTATTTGGACTATTCTCCTAATGTTTGTCGCCATATTTATTACAACGTTTCGACCGTTGTACGCTCCGGCCTTCTTCAGGTGGTTGGAATGTCGAACTGATCCCTTAATTTCGCTATAATGTAAATGGTGTACATAATACCTCATCTCAAAAATATAGACAGATACTGAAGGGCCGAAACGTTGTAATAAATATGGCGACAAAGATGAGGACAATAGTCCGAATGATGTAAATAATGTACATAATACCTCATCTCAAAAATATAGACAGATACTGAAGGGCCGAAACGTTGTAATAAATATGGCGACGAAGATGAGGACAATAGTCCGAATGATGTAAATAATGTACATAATACCTCATCTCAGAAATATAGACAGATATTGAAGGCTTGGAAAATTTGACACTCACAGAACAAATTGAAAGCAAGAGGGACCGTGGAAAACAGCGTATGACCTACCGAATGAACTTGCGTAAATGGTTGGCAGAATAGAAATTAGAAATGATAGCAGAAAGGCAAACTTTTCTAAGCGCTACAAGCGGGAAAATTGGAGAGTCATAAGAAGAGAAGATCATTAACCAACGTTTTCCTTTTGTTGAGCAATGCAATTCAAGGCAAGAAAGGAACGAGAGAATCATAACTAATTATTGGAAATGCAGTTTCCTTGACAACTTAGAAGAGCAATGGAAGGACTTATGGACACTGAAGTCTTCCAGGAATTGTTGAAGCACCGTAACCTGAAAGTGTAATCGCGGTAGCAGAGTAACAAGCCTTACATAAGAAATCCATAGCTAGCAAAACTAAAGATGGCTGAATGTGTTGATTTTGTGGAGAGAAACAAAATGCCACACATGTAATCATTGGCTATAAAATCCTGGCACAAAAGACATGATCGTGTTTGTCTTAACTTACACTTTAAAAAAAGTTAAAACGTCTCCAAGAAATGATAAAATCACGCGAACACTGAGAATAAAGGAAGAAGAAAGCAAACGAAAGATATTCTGGAACAATCAATTTCAATCAGATCGAGTTATTGAACACCAAAATAGCCAGTTACAGACGACTTCAACACATACCAACAGGAGATAAATATGAGAAACACCTTTTCGGATAACAATTGCCCTGCAAGCATAACATCAGCTCCCATAAGAATGAAGAAAATAGTCGAGAACAACAACGAAACTCAGCTACGCTGTCTCTACCGAAACAAGCTCCACATGACTAAGAACTGTATGTATTACATCCCATGAAGTTGTGGCAAGAAATACAAACGAGGAGCCAGTTGCCTCTCAAAGAAACCTTTTGGGTGCATCTGGTACTTCCTTTTTAGGTTTATTTCGAAGTAACCACTTATAGCCGTCCTCAAAACAAGTGAAAACGAATGCCAAATAATGGAGCCATAACTTGCTGATTACATATATCACAGCAAAGAATTTTTTTTAAAAAGCTCAGCAAACTGCCGTGGACTGAAGGCTGAGATTACCAGATTGTGGAAAATGCCGGAGAAAATTGTTAAAGTAATGCCAGTAGAGATTGGGGAACTTGGATCCACCCCATTAAAGTTTAAAGAACACGTCAACCAACATGGTGAAAAATACATTTTTCGAATGCAAAAAAAAATCAGCCTTATTGACAGGCAAAATCTTCCCTGGTCCTCAAGACATAACAACAGTACCATGATACATTCAATACATAATAATAATAATATTCTTTTTTTGGTTCTACTGCTAAATGTTAAAGTCATTCCAGTAATGATTGGAAGACTTGGATACACCCCATTCAAGTTTAAAGAATATGTCGATCAACTTGGTGTAAAATATACTGTACGAATGCAACAAAAATCAGCTTTATTGGGTAGAACAAGCATAATTCAAGCATCTCGGGTGAGGCAGTCTTTGCACTCAAAAAAATGCATATTGTAAGTTTAACTAAGTTTAAACTTTATATTTCAGTTTCAAAACTAAATTAAAAATAAATTCTATTTCAGTTACAACACCGAGTAGCTTGCACCTTGTTCTTGGACTTTTTGTAAGCTGCTTGTGTGTTTTGCGTGTGTGCACGCGCGCGCGCGCGTGTGTGTGTGTGTGCGTGTGTTTGTGTGTGCGTGTGTGTGTGTTTGTGTTTGTGTGTGTGTGTGTGCGTGTGTGTGCGTGCGTGTGTATGCGTGTGTGTGCGTGCGTGTGTATGCGTGTGTTTGTTTTGTTTTGTGTGTGTGTGTGTGTGTGTGTGTGTGTGTGTGTGTGTGTGTGTGTGTTAGTGTGTTAGGTAATAGGAGTAGATAGACATTACTTTCTCCCGGTCAACACTTCTTCCCCTTCTCTTGAACAAGCGCAGAGGCTCAACCCTTGTTTCTTGTTTACGATGGGGTTCTCGGTTCTTTTCCTATCCTCCTCCTCCTCCGTAGTACTGTTGTGATTCTCTTTGTGATGTGTTTAGTCTGTGGCAACGCCTCTTCATTCTGAGGGTACCAAGTTGACAGTTTTCTGGTTGTTGTTCCCGACTGGTAGTTAGGAGCCCTAATTCTTGCGTAGCGTCGTGAGCGGCCGCTCTGATCAACAGTTATATAATATCGGGGTATCTGTAGTGCCATTTCGCGCATGGAAGGGTGTCCCTACACGCACCTCCGGTGGGCAACCCTGAAGCCACATTATGTTGCAAACCGCGCCAGCTCCTTTCTGCTTTTGTCTCATAAGATGGCCGTCTGCTACTTCTACTTCGGGCCTTCTCATTTTCATTACCAACATATCGAAACATGACAACAAACGACCAAACATGTAAAACTAAACCAGCTCTAAATAATCCCCTAAACCCTTTTACATTTCATTTTCTAACACCCTAACCTCTGCAGTGTGGAATTGTTCCTCATTGAGAAGTCTCCTGGTATACTGTCTCTCTGCGAAACCAGCCTCTAACTTCTCTATCCCCGGTTACATCCCTCTCCTTAGAAAAGACTCCCAAAGACACATGCACGGCCTTAGAGTTTACGTCAAGGACGATCTCTCATTGGCTAGGGAGCTCTCTCTCTCTCTCTCTCTCTCTCTCTCTCTCTCTCTCTCATCTTCGGACAATTCATACATGTGTCTACGTCTATCTCTCCTCAATGCGCAAGCTACCTCATCTTCCTCTATCGCTCTCCATCCTCCCAAGACTGTGGTGTACTCGAGAGCATTTCCGACAATATAGACAAGGCTATCTCTCTTCATCCGTTTGCTCATATATTCGTGTTCCGTGATTTTAACGCCGATCATGCCAAGTAGCTTAAAAACTCTATAACTGATGTTTCTGGCATACGAACCCTTAACTTCTCAATTACTCAATCCCTCACACAAGTGGTTGACTTTCCCACCCGTTTCCTAAACAACCATAAAATCAAGAGACGGATATGCAATGAGGTTGGCCCTGATCTGACATCTCGTTTACAGTTGCTCTCTCACAGACGTACCGTCGCCACCCTCTGTCCTTTCTGCAAATACTTTCACGGTAACTGATCCGACGAGCTATTTTCACTAGTTCTCAAACTGCATGACTTTAAACGTGCTACTAGGTCGGTATTTCAGTCCCACCCTTTCACTGTCGAAACGATTAAATGTATCCGTCTCTTCTACTCCAATAGCTTCATATCTCTCACTTCCTGACTGTGGAACTCCTTTCCTCTTTCTTCCTTCCCTGATAGCTATAATCTCCAACGATTCAAATGTAATGTCAATCGAATCTCCAGATGCCTTGATCTATTCCCTGATCTTCTCTTCATCATTTCTTCTAGCAGGCCTCGTTACTCTTGCTCGCACTTTCTGTAACCCCTTGAAGTTTAGTGGCACCCCCGACTTCATCGGAGTGAAAAGTTAAAAAAAAAACTGCCTGTTTGGGTCCTTGTTGCAATTGACAGTAACTTCATTCATACTCAACACATCTACGAAACAATAGTCGACAATGATACATTCGATATGATGATGATGATGATGATAATAATAATAATAATAATAATAATAATAATAATAATAATAATAATAAAGACTGCAATGTATCTTTGAAGATATTCGAAAAGCTGTCAAAATACAAGGACCTTGAAATAGAAATCTCAAAAATGTGGCACATGGGAACATCAACAATTCCTGTTGTAGTTGGAGCCCTTGGACTGGTTAGAAAAGATTCCAGTAGGCTGATTGAAGGGATCGTGGAAGTTCATGCCTCAAAGAGATACAAAAAATTGTTCTGACAAGTACAGCCCACACTTTACGAAGGGCTTTATCTATGTAATTTTTTTT
>OZ038518.1:67657821-67677821 GCA_964036315.1 Acanthosepion esculentum | reverse complement strand
ATATATATATATATATATATATATATATATATATATATATATATATATATATATATATATATAATATCAATATTCCCTTTATTTTCATATAGATCATACCTATATATAACATATGATCATATGGCTTATAAACATGTGCATATATAAACAGAATCGTGATCTATAAAAAAAGAAAGATGGAAAATAGGTTTTCCCGATATATATATATATATATATATATATATGTATATATATATATATATATATATATATATATATATATATATATATATATAGACCTAGATTTAATATATGAAATACGTAACACTGGATATATGTATGTGTGCGTATGCGTGTGTGTGAGTCCAATTTATAATAAATAGATTGGAAGCAGGTTGGCATCTGTGGGATGCGGCGATGTGGTCGGCTCATCTCCGTCATTAGCCTTTTTCCCCAGGACGCCATCAGGAAGCAATCTGTCTAAACAAACATGCCGGCAAAACTTCGAGTAGCGCTTGTTGTTTATTAAAATTTCTAGTCGCCGAACACTGAGACAGACCGGCTGGGGGACAATCCCAAATGGGTGAAGAGCAAATTACTTCGACAAAACGCCGGCGCTTGTGAACATACAAGTGAACAAAAAACACGTAACATATGTGTGTGTGTGTGTGTGTGTGTGTGTGTGTGTGTGTGTGTGTGTGTGTGTGTGTGTGTCTTTGCGTCTGAGGGTGAGATTAAGTGTGTGTGCCGAGAGAGGAAGAGATAGAAACAGAAATGAGATGGCTGGGGCTCGTGTAAGTTATATACATATATATATATATATATATATATATATATATATATATATATATATATAAAGAGGTAGAGAGATAAACAGATGTGGCCCTCGTTTGTAACAGAAATAAATTCTCCATTAATCCCTAAATTCAAAGATAATACGGTATCAAGCTAATGACTGAATTCTGTTATTTACTGGAGAAAACTTACATTCATACAAGAATATATATACATACATACATACATACATATATATATATATATATATATATATATATATATATATATATATATATATATATATATATAGTTGTATTGATATCAGTGATGGAACTAACATTAATTCAACTATATATATATATATATATATATATATATATATATATATATATATATATATATATATATATATATATGAAAATGTGGAAAAGACAAAGCAAAATCCGAATATGTGAGTTTACTGTTTTTTTTATTTTGTTTTTGTTTTTGTTATTCTGACGACGTCAGACGTTTCGGTCAAATAGACCTTCTTCAGGACATGGTTAATGGAGACATATTTATATTAGATTTAAGTTAGATGAAGTATGTCTTTTCCACAGTTTCATCATACCGTCCGATCTACATTCACACATTTGCTTACACACACACACACACACACACACACACACACACACACACACACACACACACACACACATATATATATATATATATATATAATAAAAAGACTTAAACACTAATATTCCATGGTCATATTCCAATGGAATAAATTATGACTATGTTAGTGTTAAAATCTTTTCATTATATCCTTACTCTGTCCTGGACGTTGAGTTCTACCTGGATCATATCCTCTTGGAATTATTTTTATACATATATGTATGTGTATATATAATTGCATATGTATGTGTATATTCACCACTAATATTGTCTATATATATATATATATATATATATATATATATATATATATATATATATATATATATATATTTGGACTGATGTTAGCTCTATCACTGATATTGAGTGTTTTCCAATAAGTACCGTGCATATATAATATATAAATAATATATATAAAAATTGCATATATATATATATATACATATATATATATATATATATATATTTATTTATATTTATACACACAGACACGTGCACACACACACACCCATATATATATGTTTGTCTCACGTTCTGTTCTCACACCGCCCCCTATATATATATATATGTGTGTGTGTGTGTGTGTGTGTGTACGTGTCTGTGTGTGTATGTGTTTATGGAATATAGTGTATAATATGTGCATGTCTATATGCATGGCTGTATAATAATCTGAAGTATGTATATACGCACATACGTGATGTTATGTTCCTTGTATGAACCTACAGTTTATATATATTGGTACATATGGGAGTTTATATAATTGCATGCATATCCGTCTATATATATACATGTTTCTGTATATGGTTAAGTGTATATGGGAATATATATATATATATATATATATATATATATATATATATATATATATATATATATATATATATATATATAATGAAATTCGAAGAACAAAAAGAAACAAATAATGAAATTATCTTCAATATCACTCATAATATTTATTTTATATTCGTAGGCTTTTTGACTAAACAGAAGCACGAAGAGAAAGATTTTAAAAAATCGGAATTTTCGGACACGCCTGTGTCCTTTATCAATGAGATAAGAAATAAACAATAAAGTGAGACACAATTTTCCGGGGTGTTTGTTGTTTTTTTTTGTTTTTTTTACCATAATCGTATTACTGTAAAAATTTTGATAGTTATGGTCTAGTATTTTGCCACGATTAGAAATATAGAGTCGTTGTAGAAGTCTTTCTGTGGAGACTGTATTCTCTGAGCAAGCCTAAATTCCCGTTTCATCCTATAATATGGCATTCGATTTTGAAATTGTATTTTAATACGCCGTTTATTTTCGCCGTTCAAGTTGGCACTAAAATGAAAACGCGAAAAGCACGCATCTGATATTATGAATGCTGTAGTTCGGTTGGTTGAAATTTGCAGCGATAGGAGGATAGATGTCTTTGATATTTTTTTTATGATTATTGCACAGAAGACGGAATTCCGTGCCTGTATCGGCGAATTAATTTCCTTTTTTGCATTTGTTACAAAAATTAAATATATATTTGAACCGACTTTGACTTGTGACAGTTCAAATATGTATTTACTTTTGGCTATTCTAGTAGCCATTATCAAGGAGGTTTGTTTTTTTAATTTTTTATCATAATATCAACTATGAACATGCCTACAATGTTCTAACCGTGTTTGGAAAACAAATCTCATCACACTAGAAACATTCAGTTAACAAAAAACAAACAAAAAAATAGCCAAAAGATATATAAAACATTGGACAATATTTACATACTTTATATCCAGAAAAGAAGAAAGGCGCTAGTCTAAATGCCACTCGATATGTGTGTGTGTTAACGTATCTGTGTTACTAATTTTACCCATTTTACAGAGTAGCCGAAATTTGTGCTATCGAACCCCAACCCAGAGACGTTCAGTGGTCACTGGTATTCTGTGGCGCTGCCAAACGGAATACGATTTTATGATGCGACGTCTATTAAAAAAATATTGGTACAAATGATGTTTTCTTTTTCTTGGCCTGATGTGATTTCGCAAAGCATGTGTAATATCCGGCAAGACACGGGAAACGATGATATTTTTTTAAAAATTAATTCACTCCAAGCAAGGTGATAATGACACTAAGACGTAAGGTGGGCTCCTGAGAGTGAGAGAGAATGAAAGGTCCTTAGAAGGAACCGGATATTCAATCCTCAACAGGGAAAAAGGGATAAACCTCTTATCCTGTTCAAAAGCTCGGGGTGGGGTAAAAACCGGGCGATAGGCGAACTATCTATTCTTATTGAGAAAGTGAGAGAAAAATAAGCATAGCATAATTAGTAAATAAAAATTCAAAGTTTAGGTAGAGGCGTGAGAGGCGCAGAGGTGAAGTAGAGTTTAGAAGGAATGAGAAACCCAATTCTAAGCATCTGCTCCTGGTCAAAAGACCGGGGAGAAGCATGAACCGGGTGATAAGCGAATTATCTATCCTTTTTAAAAAAAAAAAAAAATCTTAATCGCACAGTGTGTCACTACTCCTTTATTGTGCTTTGTATATAGACCGTAAGAGGATGCGACCATGATAAACTGACAGTCAAATGCAGTGTTGATTTCCATATCAACATTGTAGATATCTATCTATCTTAGAACAATATTATCAATATGGGGAGAGGACCCCAGCTTAGAGCACAATTAGGGGTTACCCAAGTGTTAGCTTGAAATCACAAGTCCTCGTGACCGAGAATTTCGAGCGTATTCGACTCGTTCATCGATCTTTCACGCTTGATTTTGCGCTCTGTACGAGGTGCTGTAACTAAGCCCCTCCCTCTATAAATGTAGTATAAACCCCAGATGGGTTCTGTGGGCATTGAAGAAAAACAGATGGGATTAGTGGCTTCTATTACAACAATTTATAGCTTCCGAAAGCTTACATCCCTCCAAGTTCAAACACAAGGCTTGGGTCAATATATGGTACAGTTTTCAGGCATTTACTAACTGGGATCGTCTATGAAGGTCGTCTTAAAAGTTTATAGGCTGATCAGGATGCTCTCATGGAATGTGACCCAGTGAGGTCTGTTTTTTCAGTATAGACCCCCTGATGGTCCACATATTTCTTCCATCGGCGTTGTAAGGTTTGGATCCCATTTGTGAAGAAGCTTTCAGTCTGTTGGTCAAATACGTCGTCAGCGGCAGATATGGCGCCATCATAACTGTGATGAAGTGTTTTATTTATTTTGGGGAACAAATGATCGTCACATGGGGACAAATCAGGAGAATAGTGAGGGTGATGAACCAGTTTAAAGCCAATTATGCACAGCAGCCATTGAAACCGAGGACTTGGGTGCTGAAGCATTGTCTTGATGAAACAAGACTCCTTTCGTCTGCTGTTTTATGAGCTTAATCTTTATAACCTTTCATAACTGCCTCAGTAAGTTGGCATAATACTCGCCATTGACGGTGTGGCCCTTTTGAATAAGATAGTTAATAAACACAATGCCTTTTGCATCCCCAAAAACCGAGATCAAATTTATCCTCCGTTGAGAAGAGGATTTTTCAGTGTATTGATTGTCTGTTTGTCTCAAAATGATGAAACCAACATTCAACCTGGGTTAGGAAACGTTTAATGGATCTGTCTCAAACAATGTCAGATTTTCCCATTATGTGATCAGTCAGTGCACTTATGACTAGGTGCTAGCGGATGTGGCTCACACCATTGTCATGCCAAGTTCATTGTGCAGAATATTGTCAATCCTCTCACGGGATATGCTAATAGATTTGGCTATTTGATTTATAGCCTATCGCCTGCCATCCATCACCACATATTGAATATGATCAATGTTTTCTTCAGCCGTGTCAGTTATAGGGCATCCAGACTTTAGGTCATCTTCAAGACTCTCACTTTCCCACTTAAATTCAGCTGCCCACTTTTACAATGTTGATAAAGCTGGAGCCTCACCCCATAATGTAGCAATAATGTCTTTGGGGGCTAAATCCCGTGGTCACTACGATACCAAATTTTGTCCATTTTCGAGAGAAGTCGCTAATAGTGAATTTTGAAGGCTTTATTATAAAGAATCTTTGTGTGGGAGAAATTTCAAGCTATCACCAAACTGCAAAATCTGATTTTTAACGAATAGAGAGCTATAATTACCTTCCCAGACCAAAACAAACCACTAATTAAACGATCAGAACACATCTCAAAATTTTACTACGTTACTTAAAAATCGAAAACCGAAAAGAATAAATAAAAATATATAAAATAAAAATTAATAAGAAAAACAAATAAAATAAATGAATCCAAATAAATAATAAACAAACCGCTCCCGCCAAAATAACCGACTACCCAAAATGCACCACTGACACGTATATTTAAATAGTCGTGAAAAAACAACTCATGTGGCCTGATGATTGCGTTTAGCATGAAACAGTCTGCTGCCTATGAGTGTTGAGTTTAATGTTCACTTATATATATATATGAATATATATATATATATATATATATATATATATATATATATATATATATATATGTGTGTGTGTGTGTTGGTGTGTGTTTGTGTGTCTGTGTGTGTGTGTGTTGGTGTGTGTTTGTATGTTGGTGTGTGTTTGTGTGTGTGTGTGTGTGTGTGTGTGTATTGTGTATTTGGGCAGCAATCCCTTTTTTATGGAAGTTTCTTTAAAAACAACAGACGAGGTGCTGCAGTTAAGTTTTTTTATATAAGTTTTCATGTTCGTATCATTTTATTCTTTCGGGACATAAATTATATAAAATTTGCCCGAATGTTTTGCAAGTGCTTTCATCTATACTTTTAGCCATTATCAAAGATGAATTTTATTTTACTTTTAACTGAATATATGGTATGAATTGTTTTATGTATGTATCCTGAGTTATAGGAATGTTTATTATTTTAGATTCCACTTCCGAATTATACCTAGTTTTGTATTTCAACTCCTATATATATTTAGAAAGTACCGAACTATTGTCTTACTGTCTTCTCATGAAAGAAGTTTTGTGATTGTACAACCTTTGTTTTCACGCTCCTTCAGAAACAGCAGTATAAGGCATATGTGGTTCACCTTTAGTCTTTATACTTGTCTTGTCGACCAACCACCAACCTAACTGTCAGGGTTTCAATTCTCGGTAGTGGATGCGCACTGCTGATGAGTCCCAAATACAGTACGAAACAGCCGTCCAGTGCTTTCTGCATTCTGTTGAGGTTTCCTTCAGACTCAATGAATTACTTAATTATAATTAATATAATCATATATATATATATATATATATATATATATATATATATATATATATATATATATGTGTGTGTGTGTGTGTGTGTGTGTGTGTATATATATACAATCGACGTCTCCAGATACCCTGATCTATCGCCGAACCGTCTCTTCATCCTTTCCTCTATCACTCCTCTTTGTTCCCGCTCTTACTCTGAAAACCTTTGCGTGCTAGTGGCTTCCCACCCTGCTTGGGGTTGAATGCTTAAATATATATTGTTATCCACAGAGAGGCTGTTTCGCAGACATCCGACTGCCTCAAGTCATCATCGATATCAGTCGGAGATTCTACCACTAAGCCATTGACACACGGCAGGGATGAAGGTGAATATCGACATTTATTTTTAGACAAACACCCATTCGAATTTACATATTTTAAATGTGCTATACCAAATGGTTGAGTGAATAGTGCTTATTATGTAGATGTAAACAGTGTGGTCATAGAAATCAACACTGATTCGTAACTGTCAGTAACACATCTATCTATCTATCTCTCTCAGTCCGTTCATATCTATCTATCTATCTATCTATCTATCTATCTATCTATCTATCTATCTATCTATCTATCTATCTCAGTCCGTTCATATCTATCTATCTATCTATCTATCTATCTATCTATCTATCTATCTATCTATCACAGTCCGTTCATATCTCTCTATCTATCTATCTATCTATCTATCTATCTATCTATCTATCTATCTATCTAACTATCTATCTAATTCTGTTCATATCTATCTATCTATCTATCTATCTATCTATCTATCTATCTATCTATCTATCTCAGTCTGTTCATATCTATCTATCTATCTATCTAATTCTGTTCATATCTATCTATCTATCTATCTATCTATCTATCTATCTATCAATCTATCTATCTATCTATCTATCTATCTATCTATCTATCTATCTATCTATCTCAGTCCGTTCATATCTATCTATCTATCTATCTATCTATCTATCTATCTATCTCAGTCCGTTCATATCTATCTATCTATCTATCTATCTATCTATCTATCTATCTATCTATCTATCTCAGTCTATTCATATCTATCTATCTATCTATCTATCTATCTATCTATCTATCTATCTATCTATCTATCTCAGTCCGTTCATATCTATCTATCTATCAATCTATCTATCTACCTATGTCAGTCTGTTCATATCTATCTATCTATCTATCTATCTATCTATCTATCTATCTATCTATCTATCTATCTATCTATCTAATTCTGTTCATATCTATCTATCTATCTATCTATCTATCTATCTATCTATCTAACTATCTATCTAATTCTGTTCATATCTATCTATCTATCTATCTAATTCTGTTTCTATCTATCTATCTATCTATATCAGTCTCTTCATTATCTATCTATCTATCTCAGTCTATTTTTTAAAGCGAGTTTCATTCTTTACGAGGCCGCAGCAGGTAGAGGGTTACGTTTGGAGGCCATTTCTGTTTATAGGATTCGAAGGCAATGGTTAACTCCAGCCTTGAAAAAGTCAAGATTGTAGTGATCGTGGAAACGTCCTGCTGGTAGTCGGTTCCTCAGGGCAGTGGTTCGCGGGAAGAAGCTGTTTGACTGGAACTTATTTCTCACTGATGGAATACGGAGGGAATGTGGGTGATTTGCTACTATGTAAGTGGCATGGCGTGTTCTTGATGTGATACTTTATCTCGGTGGGACCAGGGAATGTAGTTCGTCCGAGCACTTTCCGTGGAAGTAGCGGTGGCCTACCATACCCCCGGGTGAAGAATAGTTCGTCACCCACAAGGGCTCGGAGGCGCTTTTGAACTTTGTTAAGGCAGGAGAGTGAATTCTGGGCAGTTCCCGCCCAAATATGAAAACAGCACTCTGAACTGTTTTTTTTGTAATGGTAGAGGGGGTTAGAGGAAGAGTCAGGTATTTACTGGAGTAGTACAGGGAGTTAACCATTTTACTTGTATCCTCAGCAATGGATCACATGTCCGAGTTCCACTTGATATCGTGTGTGAGTTTGAGGCCCAACGGTTTGAGTTTGAGGACTTCCGTCCATCGATATTGGTGGCAGTTCGGCGGCGGGGTCAGATGGGCGATGATGGAATGATGTAACTAGCTTGCTCTTCGAGGCATTAAATGTAACCACAGCCAGTTTTTACGTCGTTGGGTAGTTTGATCAAGATCGAAAGAGAGACCAGTCGCCAATCTCTAACCATCGAGAGTTTTGGAGGTAACGCCCTTATCTAGTCGTATCAACGGCATAGGCGTTTACAAATGATCTGAGTATATTCTTAGGCAGATCATTTATGTAGATAAAAAAGAGGGTTGATCCGAGGAGTAGCCTGCCTTGACCTCTATGGCTTCGGAGGACTGGCCATTGATAACTGCCACCAGGGACCTACTGGTTAGGAAGGATTTTTATGATCAGGAAGTCCCTTCCAGTGATTCCATAACTGGAGAGTTTGTGTAGTAAACCTTTGTGCCACACCTCGTCCAAGGACTTATATATATCTAGTGCTATGGTCTTCGAGCTATGTTTGTCGTCGAGAGCCTCACTGGCTCTGTGAGTGATAGTAGTTAGGACCTTTCTTTCATACTTTATAAGTGGGAGTGCGTGACTCAAAAGCCCTTTTTCACTTTGTCATATGTATTAATGAGAGTATATATACAGGGGTTGGAGAAAATAATTGAAACACTTGTTAAATTCAAAGAAAATTTATTTAATATGGAGTTGGTCCTCCTTTAGACTCACATACAGCTTTCATACGTCTAGGAATGGAATCATACAGCTTCCTGACTTCATCCAGAGGAATTTTCAGCCATTCTTCCATTAACACCTTCTCCAGCTCTTTAAGACACGACGGTGGAGAATAGCGGCTCCTAACTTGTCGCTTCAAAATGCACCACAAATGTTTAATAATATTGATATCTGGAGATTGGGGAGGCCACTCCATGTGTTCTAGCTCACTTTCAGGCTCTTCATACCAATTCTTAACCACTCAAGCGGTATGTATTGGAGCATTATCGTCTTAGAAGATGCAGTCACCATCAGGGAATAAAGTCTGGGCCATTGGATGAACATGATCTCCCAAAATGTTCAGGTAATATTTGCTGTTGATTCTACCATGCTGGGCAACTACTGGAACGAGACATTTCCATGATATGGCGGCCCAAACTATCACTGATCCACCTCCATGCTTCACTGTTGGAAGAAGGCAGTCAGAGTTGTAAGCTTCTTTGGGCGGCCTCCACACATGAACTCGCCCTGAAGTTGGGAAAAGAGAAAAACTGGACTCGTCTGAGAACATGACTTGCTTCCAGGCATTGTGATCTCTGCACCACTTCAACCTCTTCTGAATGTTGCGAGTGGAGAGAAGAGGTTTCCTTACGGCGGCTCTTCCATGATATGCAGCCTTATGGAGCTCATGACGAACAGTTTTAGTAGAAACTGGACTATTCAGATGATTATTCAACTCAGCAGTCACTTTGGTCGCAGTAGTCCGATGATTTTTTGCCACATTGCATTTCAATGCACGTCGGTCCCTGTCAGTACGTTTGCACGTTCGGCCCGAATTGCTATGCTTGCTAGAGGTTTTACCCTGTTTCTTGAATTGCGTCATAGTCTTGATATAGTAGTTCTTGAAAAACCAAACAGTTTAGCAACCTTAGTGATCAAGGCTCCTGCCATGCGAGCTCCAACAATTTGCCCTTTTTCGAACTCGGAGAGGTCACGCATTTAGCTTAAATTTTACTAAATTCTAAAAATATATAAGACAAAGAGAGTAAATTAAATAAATAAGCGTATTTACAATAGATATAACCTGCAATTACAAAGTTTTAGTTTAAGTTCTTAATATAATAGGTCTTTGAAATATAGGAGTGGAATTATTTTGTCCAACCCTTCTCTCTCTCTCTCTCTCTCTCTCTCTCTCTCTCTATATATATATATATATATATATATATATGTGTGTGTGTGTGTGTGTGTGTGTGTGTGTGTGTGTGTGTGTGTGTGTGTGTGTGTGAAAATATAAGTAAAATACTTAAATAATAGTAATAATATATATTTTTTTAATGGACCCCATTAAGAATCGATGATGACTCAACGTAGAACAGCTACGTGCCTTGAGCTCGTACGTTTGTTGCAATGGTTTTTCGCTGAGCTACAGTAACCCTCTCTTTCCTTCTCCTACAATCCCAGGACACCAAGTGTGTAACGTATGAGGAGAGAAAGTAGGCCGCAGAGGATGCCAGATAATATCAGATAGTACTTCTGGCATAATTTAGTACTGACCAATGAGCTAAATGAGTTAAATGAGGGGGGTGTACAAAATGATTTTCCTATTTCTATTTCTTTTCCTTAGATCAGTATCGTATTTTCTATACTTGATTTCAGGGTAATTATAGCCACTATTTTTAAAGCAGAATTATAAACACCGCTATATTTATCTTTGTCAGATGGGTGGTTACTAATTTTACGTTCAATAGACGAAGGTATGTTGGATTACAGATGAAGGTTGGTTAGAATTGGGGTGAATATATATTGGGTTAGCATTATTTTTCATAAAAGATTGGAATACGTCATTAGCAAGATCTAACGTAACATCAAGAATATCTACTCGTTTTGCATAAGTAGTTACTTTAAGATTTAAGCTTTTTATTTCTCTATGAATCATTTTTTTTAATTTGTCAACCTCAATTTTAGTAGAATTTCTTACTACCATAAGACCATCATCTCTGTATAACCCTGTATTATCAACATTAACATCATAAAAAACGCCTAATAGTGCATCTCTTTGTAAATATTTTTGGAATTTAAAAGAATCTAATAAAACTCTTATGGTAAAATGGAAAATTTTAAAAAAAGCTAGAACATGTAGATCTTTAAATGAACCCTATTTTCTATGCTTACATAAAAATTAGAAATTATCAGATTTTCTGATTTCTTATTAAACTAAAGAAGTGAATTGACTGTAAATTGTAGGCATAGTCTACCTTTTACCTTACAATATGTTTAAACTTTGAATTTGATAATAATTTTTCTTATGGTAATAATCAGTAGAGGAACTGCTGTGCACATTATATAGCTTACTATTATATTTCTCAGATTCATTTTCATTTAATATCGCTTTAGATTAATGTTTAGTTAGTATTATTAACATTTTATATGGATGTACAGGTGTTTAGTATTATTAACATCTTATATTGATGCTCTTTAATTGACGGTTGTATATTAATTTGCCAAAGTAGTTTTGCATTTATGATCTGTATTTTTTAAGTCATTTACCAGCTTCTTAAAGGGCCCTTTTATTTATCAACTACAAAATTTTATTTAGGAAGCTGACTGAGCACATAACTAGTTAGCATTTTGTTAAATTACCTCCCACCTCTTTCACTTTTACTTCTTAGGAAAGCTGAACGCCAAACTTCTATACATCTTACGAAATAATCTAACCATTTGTATCTGTCCACAATGCAATTGTTTAGGATTTATATGCTGACAACTTCGTGACATGACCTATATTAAAAACTTTTTTTTCGCTGAGTTTGAATTTAGCGTAGGTCACATTCGATTGGTTAACCACGGTAAAGCCGATAAGCCTATCTTTAATTCTGTTTTTTATTTCTTGAAAAAAGAGAAAGTATTCTGCTTTTGAAATTAAATTAATTGTTCAATCGCCAGGAGTTTACCATCGCCCGAGGAGACACATTTGTAGCGCTGAAACGTAATTGCCATTGTGTAGCGATTTTTTACATGTTTTTGTTTTAATACCCTAAAATAAATATTATATATATATATATATATTTACTTATCTTACGTAATATATATATATATATATATATATATATATATATATATATATATAAATTTAAGTAATTCATCAAGTCTGAAATCTCAACAGAATGCACAAAGCACTGGACGGCCGTTCCGTCCTATATTTGGGACTCATCAGCAGTGCGCATCCACTACCGAGAATTAAAACCCTGACAATTACTTAAATATAATTATCAAATCCTCCTAATAATTTCTATCATGTGTATATCATTGCTTGAACCGGCTTCTAATGCTCTAGAGTGAGCGGCTTGGTGATAGTAGTCGTGGCTCCAGGAGGCACAGTCCTATGGTTAGAGAGAATCTCAGTAGTGTTCCACCCCGCAATATTGAGTCTGATTTGCTATCTCTTCGTCACCGAGGCCCGTTGGAGCAGTTGGTATGACGTTTGCTTGACAACCTAACTGTCAGGGTTTCAATTCTCGGTATTGGATGCGCACTGCTAATGCGTGCCAAATATAGGACGAGACGTCCGTCCAGTGTATTTTGTTGAGGTTTCAGACTCGATAAATTACTTAAATATAATTATCAAATCCTCCTAATATTATTTATTTATATATATATATATATATATATATATATATATATATATATATATGTATATATATGTATTAATGAACGAAATGGCAAGAGGGAAACTAACACATTTTATTCCTTGATCAACTTTATGAATGGAATTATAGAATTTTTTTAGTGTCATTATCATGAGAGGTATTTCGACTTGAAGGTAAACTGCAAACCAGTGTGATTTTTCATCTTCAGCAATTTTGTAATTATCTTATATTTGTCCTTTCGAAACCTCCCAGTTCGAAAATTGTGCATATCTTCCGAGCTCTCCAAAGATTTGGGGCTTTTTTTATGGGGAATGTTTCAATTTCATTTATTTATTAAATTGTATTTATACACAGAAGAAACGCAGGTGAACAAGAACAATTGCCCTACTTTTCAATCAAAGAAACACTGTGAAATATTCTAAAAACTGATGACGTTAAAGAAATGTAAATAGAAACTGATTGTCCAACATATTCAAAAGAAAGGGAATTAATGTCTTTACAGATATAGTTTATACATATCTGAATCTTTACATGTACACATATTAGTGATATTTTTTTGAAAAACAGTGTCTGGCATTTACTCTATATTCCGTCACTTCTTTTTAATACGAGGGGACGCTGAGAACTGTTTCACAAAAGAACTGTTTCACAAAAGAACTGCTTCACAAAAGAACTGTTTCACAAAAGAACTGTCTCTATTTCCATAGAAAGTGTCCAGATTAACTACGTTCCTTAGAGCCACCATGTCTAACACCCGCCATGACACGAACATTTTAGCGAACCACCTTCATTCACTTCATATTCCACTGGTGAGATGTAAGTTCTTTTTCCCACTACTTTGTGGAACCGGCCCCCAAAACGATCCCCTGCACTATCACTACAATTTCAAGCTGTTCAAGTCTAAGTTTAACCGTTTTCTTCCCAACATATAAACTGTTACTCTTACCTCTTACTTGTCCTGGGTAAGACCTTAAACTACACCCGCGTCCTGGGTATGACGTTAAACTACGTCCAGCAGCAAGGCCTCTGATCAGGAGGTTTTCAGGAGCGTGGAACCACATCTTAATTGCCGGTGTTCCCAGGTCCACACCGACCCGAGGTGGTAGTTTCTGTTAGCGTCCCGGCTATGTTAACTATTACCAGGAATACTCGAATAAAAGGAAATATATTACCAGAAACTGATTTACCAGCAATAAAAAATGTTGTCGGTATTAAATAACCCATTGAGGTTGATAAGCCGTAAAACAAAATAAACCAAACCAATGTAAACCAAAGAATACATATTCTATTCATACGAATCTATCCTAAAAATGTTATCGGCATCAAATAACCCATTGAGGTTGATAAGCCGTAAAACAAAATAAACCAAACCATAACCTCTTACTCTGTAATCCACTACTTCGAGTGGCTCTTGGGCCTTGTATAGGATGAACATTATTGTAAAGAAATACGCACTCACGCATATGTTAATCGTTTTTATTTATATTCACATGAAAGCAGACATATTTTTTGCAGTATCTCTCAGTTGAGGTTCTATCTTATTATTACCTGAAATTTTCTAGTTTTCGAAACGTTCCGCTTGTCAGTAGAACGAAATCTTCGTTTTTATTCCCTTTATAACCCGATCTGCCATTATAAGACGGTTCTTTTTTCTATTCTTTTAAATTTTTCTCAGTCATTAAATGTTGGTGAATGCTAATTTCCATCTGGAATTGCCGTTTTTACAGAGCTGCTTGTTATAGCGTCCTCTTTCAACTCTTTACTTGTTATTTTGTTTCTGCTAAAAAGACCATTTCAAATTTTGATAAGCTCCGTTGAAATCAGAGGAAATATAAATGCTTTACAATCTTTAATTAAATAAGTCTGTATTAAATCGTGCTCATGTGGATAATGTACTCTTAATGAGCATATACTCACACATACACACATACATACACACACATACATATATATATATATATATATATATATATATATATATATATATATATATATATATGTGTGTGTGTGTGTGTGCGTGCGTGTGTGTGTGTGTGTGTGTATATGTGATACCTAGACTCAGATTACATGAACGTAAAGCCGGCCTGACATTCATACGTAAATCAACTAAACGTTCCGAGTGAAATGACGTACATAAGACTCTGTACTTATTTGTACTGATTCAGTTTCAAAGTTTTCACACGTGTAAATAAATCTGCTGCAGGCAAGCAAGACAGAGGACTTGTAATAAAGGACAACATAAAATAAAAACACTCAAAACAGGATTCTTGTGGTGAATTTGAACCTTAAAACTATCGCCATAATTGCCCGAATCGACATTCCCCTTCCTCCTCCTCCGCCTCCTCCTCCTCATTATTATTATTATTATTATTTTATACTGAATCTATCATGGTACTGTTGTTGTGTATATGTATTGAGTGCCAGATATGTACTGAGTACAATATGCTGCCTGTCAAGTTACATCAAGCACCTCAGCCACACAGTACTTTTTGAAATATGCTTGTTATACCCAATAAGGCAATTTTTGTTGTATTCGCAAAGTGAAAATGGTCAACATATCCTTTAAACATGAATTGGGAGGTAGCCGAGTGTTCCAATCACTACCGGAATTACTTTAACATTATTCTCCAGAATAATAATAATTTTTATCTTACATTTGAGTCATAGTCTTTTATCAGTAGAATCCAAAAAAAGAATATTATTATTATTATTATTATTATTATTATTATTATTATTATTATTATTATTATTATTATTATTATCTTTGATATCTGGCGTTTACACATTTCTTTCCGTGTCCCGCCCAGGAACCTAAGGTTAGAAATGGTATCATGACACTTTTCACTGCAAAAAAAAAAAAAAATTAGATAGATAAAGCCCTTCGTAAAGTGTGGGCTGTACTTGTCAGAATAATTTTTTGTATCTCTTTGAGGCATGGACTTCCAGGGATCCCTTCAATTAGTCTACTGGAATATTTTCCAACCAATCGTAAGGCTCCAACTACAACAGGGATTGTTGATGTTCACATGTGCCACATTTTTGAGATTTCTATTTCAAGGTCCTTGTATTTTGACAGCTTTTCGAATATCTTCAAAGATACCTTGCAGTCTGCAGGGACTGCCATATCAATAAGGAAGCATTTTTGTTTGTTTGTGATCTTTAATAACAATGTCTGGGCCGTTGGCTTTGATTGTTCTGTCACTGTGTATTGTGTAGTCCCATAGAATTGTAACAGGTCCTATCTCCGTAACCGGGACTGGGTGGTGTTCGTACCAGTTTCTTTCAGTTTCCTTCCCGTAGAAGTTGCAAATTTTCCAGTGCAGATATTGGCCCACTCTGTCATGCCGTTTTTTTTTATTATTATTATATATTGAATGTATCATGGTACTGTTATTATGTCTCGAGGACCAGGAAAGATTTTGCCTGTGAAGTACTTTTTGAAGTATGCTTGCTATAAGGCTGACTTTTATAACATTAAAAAAGAGTACACCATTTTCGTTGATATGCTCTTTAAACTTTAATGGGATGGATCCAAGTGCCCCAGTCACTACTGGCATGACTTTAATATTTTCTCCGACATTTTTCACAATCTGGCAGTCCCAGCCTTTTAAAAAAATTACTTTGCTGTGATATATGTAGTGATCAGGTTATGGCTCCCTTATTTGACATTTATTTTCACTTGTTTTGAGGACGGCTATAACTGGTTATATCGAAAGGAAGCTAAAACGAAAGGACTAGTTGCCCCCAAAAGGTATCTTCTGGAGGCAGCTGGCTCCTCCTTTGTATTTCTTGCTACATCTTCATGGGATGTAGTACATACAGTTCTTAGTAATGGGGAGCTTCGGTAGAGACAGCGTAGCTGAGTTTCATTGTTGTTCTCGACTATTTTCTTTATTCTTATTGGAGCTAATGTTATGCTTGCAGGGCAATTGTTATCCGAAAAGGTGTTTCTCATATTTATCTCCAGTTGGCATGTGTCTAGGTCACACCTTCGCCACGTCTTATGAACAATGCACGGTGATTTTTGAGACTGATGGTGGCAACTGAATTCAGATATTTTCAAGCGAGTGTTGGAAGATCGTATAAGGATACGTACATTAGGCAAATGATCTGCTTCATTTTTCATTGTGAACTCTATGGAATTTAGTAGTATGAAGATGACATTATTAGATAAGATTATAAAAAAACCGTTAGTAGTATTAACACTATATTTTTGGGTAAGTATGATAGGGTCACTTGGTTTAACCTTTTGGATAAGTGATATAAAGGAGTGGGGATTTGTAAAATTATCGGCCGTAGATGCAAGTTGGCGTTTATTTAGGGGAGCTTGACTTTATAAATTTGAGCACAGTGCGAGACTGGCAACAAGTTTTCATCATTTTGCTCGATGCAACCGTAAGTTCTATGCTAACAGTTTCTTCTATCGTGCTCCTCGCTTCTGGGACTATCTTCCAGCTTCTTGCTTTCCACTCAACTACGATCTTCCAAAATTTAAGTGCAATGTCAATCCTTATCTTCTGTCTTAAATCTTGTTCTTTTATTGTCTTCTCTCCTTATTAGTATTTGTCTCATATTCTCTAACATACAGTAACTCATTGCGTCTTAGTGACGTTATTGCCTTGCTGAGGGTGAAATGATTAAAAAAAATGTTTGGACGTTGTGACATTGGGGTTACATGAGTATAAGTTTAACCGTTTGAGCCATGAACACCTTTTTACCGGTGATAGAGTAAAATGACGTAATACCCAGCCACCGGTTGAAAAGTGGTAATGATTTAAAGCCCAGCTACCGGTTGAAAGGTGGTAGAGAAAAAATGATGCAATGCCCGGCCAACGGTTGAAAAGTGGTAGAGAAAAAAGATTTAATCCCCCAGCTACCGGTTGAAAGGTGGTAGAGAAAAATCATTTAATGCCCACCTACCGGTTTAACGGTGGTAGAGAGAAATAACGCAATGTCCGGCCACCGGTTAAAAAGGGGGTAGAGAAAAATCATTTAATGCCCAGCTACCGGTTGAACGGTGGTAGAGAGAAATAGCGCAATGCCCGGCCACCGGATGAAAAGTGGTAGACAAAAATAATTTAATGCCCAACTACCGGTTGAACGGTGGTAGAGAGAAATAACGCAATGCTCGGCCACCGGTTGAAAAGGTGGTAGAGAAAAATCATTTAATGCCCAGCTACCGGTTGAACGGTGGTAGAGAGAAATAACGCAATGCCCAGCCACCGGTTGAAAGGTGGTAGAGAAAAATCATTTAATGCCCAGCTACCGGTTGAACGGTGGTAGAGAGAAATAACGCAATGCCCGGCCACCGGATGAAAAGTGGTAGAAAAAATAATTTAATGCCCAACTACCGGTTGAACGGTGGTAGAGAGAAATAACGCAATGCCCGGCCACCGGTTGAAAGGTGGTAGAGAAAAATCATTTACTGCCCAGATACCGGTTGAACGGTGGCAGAGAGAAATAACGCATTGCCCGGCCACTGGTTGAAAAGGGGGTAGAGAAAAATCATTTAATGCCCAGATACCGGTTGAACGGTGGCAGAGAGATATAACGCATTGCCCGGCCACCGGTTGAAAAGGGGGTAGAGAAAAATCATTTAATGCCCAGCTACCGGTTAAAAGGTGGTAGAGTGAAGTCACGCAATGCCCAGCCCCGTTTGGAAATTGGTAGAGAACAATGATTTAATGTCCAGCTACCGGTTGAACGGCGGTAGAGAGAAATAACGTAATGCCCAGCTTCCGGTTGAAAAGTGGTAGAGAAAAATGATTTAATGTCCGGCTACCGGTTGAACGGTGGCAGAGAGAAATGATACAATGCCCAGCTACCGGTTGAACGGTGGGTAAACACTTGTAACTATTTTTATATCTACCGTGAAACATTATACACAAATTATTTGCGAATTTTGTCTCAGGAGCTCAGGCTGAAGGGTTAAAATTGTTCAAGAACGCAGGGCTCAAAAGGTTAAAATGATTTCCAAGATCATTATTAAAATAGAATCTTTTTTTTTTGTCGAATCTTTGGAGGTACTTAAATATTATAAATTGATGATTAACTCTTTGAGCCCTGAACACCGCTTTACCGGTGGTAGAAAAAAATAGACGTAATGCCTTAGCTACCGGTTGAGCAGTGGTAGAGAAAAATGGCTTAATGCTAAATCACCGGTTGAACGGTGGGTAAACACTTGTAACTATTTTTATATCTACCGTGAAACATTATACACAAATTATTTGAGAATTTTGTCTCAGGAGCTCAGGCTGAAGGGTTAAAATTGTTCAGGTACGCAGAGCCCAAAATGTTAAATTTAATGCTAAAGGTGAGGAATAAAAATAATGAGAATATATATTAATTTTGTAACGGGTCCGAAATACGATATATAAATGTCTGATATCCTGACGTTCAGAAGATTCACCAACGTGTGAAAATCCTCAACGGAAGAAAAACGTGCAAACAAATGGTAGAGAGTTGAAAACAATTATTACTGGTGAACAGAACGAAACATGTTTTATAGAGATAGTGGACAGTTTCCCTTAAATATTGTGTTGCAATAAGGGTATAAATCCTGATTCGGGGATTGGCCAAAAAAAAAAAAAAAAAAAACGAAAAGGAAGATAAAAAAAATGATGAAAACAGTTTCGTTTATCAAAGTAGACGCAGCATGATTGAGGGCCTTTTCAATCGATCGTAAATTGTTAAACATAACGAATTATCAATTAGGAAACGATGAAAGATTTCCTTATAAAGGGAGTTTCTCCATCAAATTTATATTGAGAATTTTTAGCTCTTAGTGAACACGCGGGACCAATTCTACTAGCAATATACACGAATATTTGACTATTTACGTGGTTTGTACTGTTATCCTCATCTTTATTATCAAATTCGCGATGTTTCTACTGTTGTACGCTCTGGCTTTCTTCAGGGCATATACGTTGGAATTTCGAATCGAACCCTTTATTTAGTTCAATAGGGTGGATTGTTCCGG
>OZ038518.1:67630321-67647821 GCA_964036315.1 Acanthosepion esculentum | reverse complement strand
AGCTTTCTTTTCTGGGCAAAAGGTGTGTAAGAACTGTCCAAATGTTTTAGATTTCCGAGCGCTTTCGGCTGTACATTTAGCCATTATCAAGGATGATTTGATTTTTCTGCTTAATTGAGTGTGTGCATTATATGTATGTCTTAGTGTGTAGTAGAGATGTTTTAATTTCCGAATACGGTTAGCACATTGTGGCCTTGTTCGTAGTTAATATTGTTAAGAGTTGGTTTTTCTTTTTTATTATTAAAGATTCCATTATTTTTAATCTTTTTTACAAGTGCATGAAGTTATTATATTTGTGTTTTCTACTAGTGTGTTTCAATTGGATTCTGGTAAATGTGTGTGTGTGTTTAAATGGGTTCTAATGGAACTGTGAAAGCTCTTGTTCGAACACAAGAAAAATTAAATAAAATCTTAACCGTAGTACCTTGTCTGTCGTTTTTAATGAAACATGCATAAACGAAGGTTTTCTGCCTAAATATACAACTATATATATACAACTATATATATATATATATATATATATATATATATATATATATATATATATATATTATGTGTGTAGTTCACCGAGTGTGTTTTGCCACACACAAAACACACCCATCGGACAATACACACACAGACACACACACAACACAAGATACATGTAGGTACTATATAGATTTCTTCATAATATAACGTGTAGTATATATGTATAGAGGACTAATATATACACACATACTGGCAAAAACAAACACACTATACGGTGCACACATGCACACACACAAACACACACACACACACAGACGAACTCTACACGCCATACAAAGTGTGTATGTATATATACGATCTGTATGGAGAAGGAATATATATACACATACTAACAAAAACACACATACACGCAATAGACAAAAATGGAGAAAATCTTTAAAGATTCAGACGACATAAAAAGATAAGAAAAAAATTACTAATCCCTTCCCCTTTCTCGGACCAATTATAATTATTTTATCACCCTTAAGCAAAGGAATATTTTCTCACCAGTTCAAGAAGAATTTGGATTACTACTACACACAAAAGACAATGCTTAAAAATAAGAAAAAATCAATTTCTTTAAATAATATGTTCTTCGCCTGAAGAAGATCACAAGACGTGAAACACATGTAGCAAAAATATGGAACACAATCTATAATATAAATAATCCTTAAAAAGTTCACGTGATTTAAGTGTCGTCTGACACTTACCTTATTCAGTTCTGTTTCATCATGATTAACGTCTTTATAAATCAACCCTTCAAATTTTCAAAGTAAATTTTAAATTTAAAGTATTACAAATATTTAATAATAAAATGACAATCATAATAACAATTAATAATAACTAAAGTAGCGTAACATTTCATAAATTATTGATTTTTACTTCTATCATCTTATTTGATGTCGGTTATTAAATTTTAAAATTAATCTAAGAAAATTTTATATTATTTTAAATCTTATTTATTCGTAAAGCATCTTCAAGCATAACTAAACGCCAATAAAATATTAGATAATTTCTGAAAATATTATGTTAATTTGTAAAAATTACTAGGTAGTTAAAAATCAAGAAAATGGGTTCACTTTGATTTTTTTCAATTTGTCAATTCTGGTCATCCATACTAGCTGTCATCACCTCGTAACTTATCAGTAATATTGATAACTTCAATCAAAGACATGATCAAAAGTGGGCCCGTTAAGAAATGCTTGTATACTATATTTTTATAATATAAGTAAGTAATATTTACGAAAAGCATCTATAGAAATTCGTTGAAAATTACTTTCTCGTAGAAATTTATTCGAAATTATTTCTGTGAAATCCTTGAAGTTAAGATAGGATTTATTAAAGAAATATGTCCAAACAATTATTCACTCACTCAAATGATCGCATGTATAATGGCTGGCCGGTCGTTTGCTAGTATCCCTGTCTACTAGAATGGTTAGTCATCCCTGTTACGCATCCTGGGTATGACGATAAACTACACCTGCGTCCTGGGTAAGACGATAAACTACGTCCAACAGCAAGGCCTCTGATCAGGAGGTTTTGAGGAGCGTGGAACCACCCCTTAATTACTGGTGTTCCCAGGTCCACCCTAACCCCGGGTGGTAGCATCTATTAGGGTCCCAGCTATGGGCAAATAATTCAAATAGTTAACCCCGAAACTGAGGTAAAAAGCATTATAAAATATTACCAGCAATACGTTTTTGAAGAAAAAAAACTATTACCAGCTATACGTTTTTTGAAAAAATAATATTACCAGCTATACGTTTTTGAAAAAATAATATTACCAGCTATACGTTTTTGAAAAAATAATATTACCAGCTATACATTTTTGAGGAAAAAAATATTAACTGAAATAAATTTTTGACAAATAATTATTACCTGGAAAGAAAAAGTTATCGGCATTAAATGACCCATTAAGGTTGATATGCCGTAAAACAAACCAAACCAAACCAAATCATCCCTATTGCAGACGTCTGTTCAGGCACATTTGTACTTGTTAAGCATACACATAGAGGACTAGATTTTACTGCAATTATGCTGAGCAGACCTTAGTTGTGATTCCTAGGAAAGAAAACATAATCTAGTTTGATAAAAGTGGTGAACAAGGCCATGGGGATTTGTAATTTCGTGACAGCGTTTTCCCAACTTCAGTTACAAGGCATGGGTTAACCTGTGCTGAGATCTTCAGGTACTTTTCAAAAGTGTCGCCATCCCAGGGATCGACAGCATTAACGACCATTTTGAGATTCGAACTTGGGTCTCACAGTCGCAAAACGAGTGCTCTAACAACTTGACGACGCGCTCCTGATTAAACACGGAGGGAAAAAGAAACTGAAATTTATCTCATAAACAGATGATGCGTTCAAAATATTAATTCTTCATAAAGATGAATTGCATTAATCTATCGGAATAAAACATCTGCCAAATATTAAATTATCGCCGAGGTGCATTGTGGGTATCGAGGGAATAATTAAATTGACTCCACAAAAGAATATATCATAATTCAATCTTGACGATTGATGATCTGTGTAAAACATTGTCCAAGCTAAATATTGCTATTGTTGATGTATCAGGTCATCCCATAAGTTCTGTCCGAATTTTGAATAAAGAAAACAAATGACCAAATGTTACATTTAATTACAGATTCAATCAACAATGTATTTTTCCTCATTATCTATGACTTCCTTCCATATATTAACAAGCTTACTAATTCCATTACTGTAAAATTCTTTTGGCTTTGATTTGAAGAACTCACAAATGTCAGTTTTAACCTCTTCCTGTGTTACAAAAGCTGTTTCTTCCAAATGATTCTGTAAGCTACGAAACAAATGGTAGTCTGAAGGAGCAAGGTCGGGAGAATAAGGTGGATGAGGAATTTTCTCCCAACCAAGTTCTTCGATCTTTTGTGACATGATTCTTGCTGTGTGTGGTCGCGCATTGTCCTGATGAAACATCACCCGTTTTCGATTCAATAGAGCAGGTCTTTTTTTCCTCAAAGCTTGTTTCAAACGCTCTAATTGCTGACTATATCTGAACATTAATTGTTGCATTAGGTGGTAAGAAATCAAACTGGATTATTCCTTGGCAATCCCACCAGATTGAAAGAAGAACCTTTTGCCCATGAAGTTCCCGTCTCGGCTGTGGCTGGGGTCCTTCCCCTTTACCAAGCCACTGTCTACGACGCTTAACATTTCGATAAACTATCCATTTTTCGTCGCCAGTCATAAGTCTATCCAAAAAAGGTGAAACAAGTTGGCGAGAATGGAGAGAAGAGCAGATGTCAACTCGGGATTTGAGGTTGTTTTCAGACAATTCATGAGGCACCCATTTTCCAAGTTTAGGAACTTTTCCAAGTTGTTGAAGATGACGATGAACAGTTGTATGGTTTTAACTGAGAACCACTGCCAATTCCTCAACTGATAAAGCAGGATTTTCTTCAAGGGCTGCTTCAAGAAGCTTTTCATCAAACTCAACTGGACGTCCGGTTCGATCTTCATCTTCAAGGGTGAAATCTCCACCTCTGAATTTTGAAAACCATCTTCTGCAAGTTCTTTCATTCACACATTCCTCTCCATAAACTGAGTGAATGTTTCTAGCCGCTTCGGCTGCTGAGATTCCTTTCTTGGACTTATAAAGCATTATGTGCCTCAAATGATTCTTGAGTACGTCCATGTTAGCAGGGTTTTAATCAAACAAAATTTAATTTTATTGTTCTCTGAAATAAAATTTGATCAGTTTAAATGCATCTAAACATAAAAATAATATTCAGCTCCATAGACATTATAAAATACTCTTTAAATTTCGTTCATTTTAACAAAAAGTTAAAATTCGGACTGAACTTATGGGATGACCTAATAAATTTCATTGGACATCAGAAATATCTTTAAAAAACAGTATTGACTGATTGGTTTGTTTTTATAACTTATCAACCTATTCTCAGGTTATTTAAAGTCAGAAAATAGATTTTGATTGTAAGAATGTTTTTGGAAATAACAAATTATTGATACAAGTCTTACTAATTAAACCAAAGGTGTTGGGCTTGCAGTACGACGCAGAGTTTCATGGTGTTTACATTCATCATACACCATATTTTAAAGAAGCCAGAAAAGTTTTGGGTGTGGATTAAAAAAAATATTATAGTTTTTTTTCCATCTTATTTTTTGCTACTCGTTTATCGGGTTTTGAGACCTTCATCAGTCTGATGAATGTCGCAAGACCCGACACCCGTGTAGCAACAATATATGAAAAATAAAATACTACAAATATTTAAAAAATCCACATTATACCCAAAAACGTTTGCGGTTTCTCTGTTCATGTATATATATATATATATATATATATATATATATATATATATATATATATATATATATATATATATATATATATTAATACATGTTTCATTAAATAATATAGATAAGTGTTGTCTATATATTTTATGTAAGTTTTTTTCATATAGTCTGATAATCTTAATAACATTATCATTAAACAATGAAAGAAAATCACAATATTGATACTTACATTTTTTTAATCCGATCTGAGCTTTCGGCTTACATAAGCCATTATCAAAGATGACAATTACACAATATATTTATGCAAAACACGAACAAGAAATTGATGATAGTATTATTTGTTTACATGGATGATTTCCAAGCAACGATAAACACGTGCATATAAAACGCTATACATATATATATATATATATATATATATATATATATATATATATACATATATATATATATATATATATATATATATATATATATATACACATATATATATATATATACACATACATACATACATACATACATATATATATATACATACATACATACATACATATATATATATATATATATATATATATATATATATATATATATATATATGTATGTGTGTGTGTGTGTGTGTGTGTGTGTGTGTGTGTGTGTGTGTAAGTGAATTTTGAAGTCAACACTCATAGGCGATGACAATAGTCCGAATAAAGTAAATAGTGTACATCATACCTCATCTCAGAAATATAGACAGATATCTAAATCTAAGTATTTTGAATGCAATTTTATGCCTTCAACTACTGATATTTTCTATATAATTTTAAACTTTCAGGGTATGTTTTACAAATATATAGTTTATAGATGATTTGCTGTGGGTCTTATATGTTTTCCTACCCGTTAAATATAACGGTTGCAATTACATAAGTATGTAACTATAGTTAGTTACATGTATAATTGCAATTATTTAGATTTAGATATCTGTCTATACTTCTGAGATGAGGTATTATGTACACTATTTACATTATTTGGACTATTGTCCTCATCTTTGTCGCCATATTTATTACAACGTTTCGGCCCTTCAGTATCTGTCTATATTTCTGAGATGAGGTATTATGTACACTATTTACATTATTGGGACTATTGTCCTCATCTTTGTCGCCATAATTATTACAACGTTTCGGCCCTTCAGTATCTGTCTATATTTCTGAGATGAGGTATTATGTACACTATTTACATTATTGGGACTATTGTCCTCATCTTTGTCGCCATATTTATTACAAAGTTTCGGCCCTTCAGTATCTGTCTATATTTCTGAGATGAGGTATTATGTACACTATTTAAATTATTCGGACTATTGTCCTAATTTGTTGCCATATTTATTACAACGTTTCGGCCCTTCAGTATCTGTCTATATTTCTGAGATGAGGTATTATGTACACTATTCATATTATTCGGACTATTGTCCTCATCTTTGTCGCCATATTTATTACAACGTTTCGGCCCTTTAGTATCTGTCTGTCACTTTAGCGAGTTCATTACCTGCCTACTGGAGTGGTGAGCAAAAAATTGAAGAGTTGTATTAAAGGGAGATAACTGATACTGAGACATGTGGAAGAGATATGGCATGTGGAACTAGACAAAACTAATATAGTGGACAAAATAAACGGTTTAGTTCGAAATTTTAATCACATGAAGAATGCCGTAGCGTACAACGGCAGAAACGTCGTAAATATGGCAACAAAGACGAGGACAACAGTCCCAACAATGTAAATAATGTTAATATTTAGATTTGAAGGATTTTTAGATTTTTAAGAAACAAAGTCTTATTATTAAATAAATCCGTTAATTCTGTAGATATAAATTTAAATAAAAGTCTTTTTTCCTTCTCACGTTTGAATAAAAGAAGTCATCTTTTGGATATACGTATAAATAATCAAGAGAAATGCAACTACGTTGGTTAGAATGTTGAGTAATTTTAGTAATGTAGCTTCCACGGTTGCCAAGGCTATGACTTCCTCTCGTTTCCTTTTGCTACCATACACCATTCCCAACTAAGCCATCTCACCGATTCCCTTATATAATGGATGGCATTGGTAATTGCTGTGGAGTCAAGAATCTGTTTATAAAATAAATTCGATAGTTTTTTGTTTGCAGGAAAAATCTGCAGGCCGCTTCTGTCAAGCAAGAATGACAGATTGAGTGAACGGAATAAAAATGATTAGGAATTTGAATCAAGTAGAAATCCTCTCCTATATCCGAATGTTATGGGTCCCTAGTGCTTGTTTGTGATCCAAAGGTTCATAAGTACGTTTTAATAAAAAAAAGATATTTTTTGTTTCCTGATATTCAGTTCCTTGCCGCTACAGAAATTGCTTGTTAAGTCTGGCTAAGTTTAGAATAAGGCCAAAAGTAAGAAGAGCTCACAGTAAGAATCAAAGTCTCGCCTAAAAATTAATGATTACCTCGACTATATATAAAAATTTACACCCAAAACGAAGAGTCCAAATACTAAGCTAAGTTTGACACAAGAAAATAAGGAAACTCTCCGAAAGAGCTAGAAGTGAACAATCATTTGAACAATTTCTTCACACACTATGTCCAAGAAAGAAAGGTCTTGTTCGCACACAAAAGAAATAAAATAAAGAGACGTAAGAGACAAACATTTTTAATTCTGTTAAACGTAATAAAGACGGCATGAACGAGTTGGTATATACAAGTATATAAAGATTGATTCAAAAGCCTCTGTTATCTTGAATAGAAGACAAGAATAATGGTCGTTTCTAAAGAGCAGTTCGGTCCTTGGATAGTAGACGAAAATAAAGGTCGTTTCTAAGGTCTTGGATAGAAAAATAAGAGTAATGGTCTTTCGTAAGGAGTAGTTCTGATCTTGGATAGTGTTGAAACTTGACTAATGCATGGAATAATAATGCAAACACAAAATGTAGTTAGAATAAAATGTATTGAAACAAGAAAGTGTACACAATATTTACATATAGTCTTTTGTATATTCCTGGGAAGACCGTTCCTGGAGAATGTGTTGACTAAGTCGCAGTCGGGCAGAGTCTCTAGTTGGATCTCTTGATTTGCCTCCATGTCTTCCGGTACCAACCATATTTATATCGTCGGTACTCCGCTATGCAAATTAGGTGGATCCTACCACAACAGATAGCAAACGAGAATAAGGGTCATTAGTTAGGAATAGTTCAGGGCTTGGATAAAATACGAAAATATTGGTCGTTCCTAAGTAGTAGTTCACGTCTTGGATAGCAGGCGAGAATAATGGTCGTTTCTCCGGAGTAGCAATGAGTTAGGATAGGAAACAAGAATAACAGTCGTTTCGAAGGATTATTTCGGGGATTGCATAGAAGAAAAAATAATGGTCGTTTCTAGGAAGAAGTCAGGTACTTGGGTAGAAGACGCAGATAATGGTCATTTCTTCCGTGAAATGAGGAGCTTGGATTGAAGAATCCCTTTTTCTACCGAGTAGCGTAGGACTTGGATAGAAGGGGCGAATTATTATCGTTTTAACCGAGTAGAGCGGGGCTTCCACAAAAGATGAAAATATTGGTCGTTTCTAACAAGTAGTAAGGGGCTTGATAAAAAACGAGAATGGTGATCGCTTCTAACGAGCAGAGCGAATAATGGTTGCTCCTAAGGAGTAGTTCTGGTCTCGGAAAGAAGACAAGAATAATGAACGTTTCGAAGGCGTAGTTCGGGGATTGGATAGAAGGCGGGAATAATGATCGATTCCTACGTGTAGGGTGTGTCTTGGATGGAAAACGAGAATAAAGCGTATTTTCCCCATGAAGTCCAGAGCTTAGATATAAAATGAGAATAATGGACGTTCTTACGAAGTAGCATAGGCTTTGGATAAAAGACGTGAATAATTATCTTTATTACTGAGTACTGGGGAGTTTGGAATTAAGACGCGAATAAAAGTCGTTACGAATTCGTAGCGTGGTTCTGGATAGAAAACAAGGAAAATGTGTGCTTCTAAGGAGTTGTGAGGGACTTGGAGAGAAGACAAGGATAATGGTCGCTTCTAAGGAGTTGCGAAGGACTTGGATAGAAGAAAAAGATAATGGTCGCTTCTAAGGGGTTGCGAAGGACTTGCATAGAAAACAAGGATAATGGTCGCTTCTAAGGGGTTGCGAAGGACTTGCATAGAAAACAAGGATAATGGTCGCTTCTAAGGGGTTGCGAAGGACTTGCATAGAAAACAAGGATAATGGTCGCTTCTAAGGGGTTGCGAAGGACTTGCATAGAAAACAAGGATAATGGTCGCTTCTAAGGGGTTGCGAAGGACTTGCATAGAAAACAAGGATAATGGTCGCTTCTAAGGGGTTGCGAAGGACTTGCATAGAAAACAAGGATAATGGTCACTTCTAAGGGGTTGCGAAGGACTTGGATAGAAAACAAGGATAATAGTCGCTTCTAATGAGTTGTGAGGGACTTGTATAGAAGACAATGATTATGGTCGCTTCTAAGAAGTTGTGAGGGACTTGGATAGAAGACAAGGGTAATGATCGCTTTTAAGTAGTTGGGAAGGACTTGGATAGAAAACAACAATAATTTTCGCTTCTAAGAAGTTGCGAGGGACTTGTATAAAAGACAAAGGTAATGCTCACTTCTAATGCGTTTTGAGGGACTTGGATAGAAGTAAGGATAATGGTCGGTTCTAAGGTGTTTCGAGGGACTTGGATAGAATACAGTTTTAATGGTCACTTCTAAGGAGGTGTGAGGGACTTGGATAGAAGACAAGGATAATGGTCTCTTCTAAGGAGTTGTCAGAGTGTTGGATAATAGACAAGGATAATTGTCGCTTCTAAGGAGTTGTGAAGGCCTCGGATACAAGAGAGAATAATGATCACTTTTAAGGTGTTGTGAAGAACTTGGATAGATGACAAGGAAAATGGTCGCTTCTAATGAGTTGTGAGCGACTTGGATAGAAGACAAGGGTAATGCTCGCTTCTAAGGAGTTGCGAGGGACTTGGATAGAAGACAAGGATAATGGACGCTTCGAAGACTTCTGAGGGACTTGGATATAAGACAAATATAATGGACGATTCTAAGGAGTTGTCAGGGAGTTGGAGAGTAGAAGAGGATAATTGTCGCTTCTAAGGAGTTGTGAGGGACTCGGATAGAAGACAAGGATAATGGTCGCTTCTAAGGTGTTGCGAAGGTCTTGGATAGAAGACAAGAGTAATGGTCACTTCTAATGAGTTGCGAAGGACTTGGATAGAAAAAAATGAAATGCTCGTTTCAAAAGAGGTGTGAGGGACTTGTATAGAAAACAAGGATAATGGTCGCTTGTAAGGAGTTGCTAGCGACTTGGATAGAAGTCAAGTGTAATGGCCGCTTCTAATGACTTGCGTGGGTACTGGATAGAAGAGAAGAATAATGGTCCATTCTGAGAAGCTTGGACAGAAGACGAGAATTACAATGTTTTCTGTCATGTGGCACCAGCTCGCTGCTACATAATAGGACAAATGTCATCAATATTTTTTACTGAACCAGGTTTTTAATCTAGCTATTTTCTATATTTTTCGAATAAGGAATTTTGGAAACGCTCTCTGCCCGTGTCATTTTTTTTTTACAATTCTCTCACCCCGTATTCATATGTATTTAAATATATATATTTACTTATGATAATGTGTTTAATTTTAATTCAGTTTATTTTGTTAGTAATTATTCTGTTAAAAGTATATTTTTAAATGTTCCAGTCACCTTATATCTTTTCAATTTAAGGTTCATTTTTTAAAAAGTTCGTCTATACTTTCACAATTATAACCAAGAGAAAAAACATTGCTAAGAGTCAGAAAGGACTGGAATTTTTCTGGATTCATTATCGTCTGCATCCTGAAGGTTATAAATCACATGAAGAATTAGAAGAGGAATAAGAAGGAGTCACATTTGAGGTTAACAATATTTACTAATAATTAAATAATAATAAAGATATATAATTATGACAAAATCTTTAATGAAACTAACGTGAAGTATCGGATATTTATTCTTTATCGTATATCTTAACACTCATTATTTCCTCATTAAATTAATAGCGTCCACTTTTTCGCTTTATGGGAACTCTTTTCATCTTTTCATTGGCATTATCTGTATCGACAGGATCATCATGGCGTCCGAGTTCTCAAGATTTAAATTTCTGGGTGAGTTGAGTGATGAAAAACAAGTTGTCGTGGTGAAAATCCACCATTTGTCCGTACGTAATACCTATGTTTTGGGGACAAATAGTATAAAAATACGGTCCTTTATTTCCTATTGAAATCTCTTTTTAATGAGATCTGAAAAGTTTGGCAAGACACTGGAAACATTTGATAAACTGACAAACAGTTATTAAGATCTTGTACGCACACACACACACACACACACACACACACACACACACACACACACGTATATATATATATATATATATATATATATATATATATATATATATATATATATATATATATATATATATATAAATGAACATTGAAGTCAACACTCAGAGGCGATAGGCTGTTTCATGCTGGAAGCAATCGTCAGGCCGCCTGACGATTGGTTCCAGCATGAAACAGCCTGTCGCCTCTGAGTGTTGACTTCAATGTTCACTTTTATATTTGTATTTTATATTTATATTTACATACGCTCTATCTCTGATATTGAGCACTTTATCCCATAAATATAGAACACCTTAAAACTATATTTCATCATTATATATATATATATATATATATATATATATATATATATATATATATATATATAATAGCTGGCCATTCGTATTCGAGGATACCCATCTCTTAGGGCGGCTAGCCAATCCCTATTGCAGACGCTCCCTCAGGCACATTGGTATCTGTTCGACATTCACAGAGCCCACCTCTGGTTTATACTGAAACTATGCTGATCAGAACTTACTTACAGTTTCTTGGAGAGAGCATGTTATCTCCCGTGATCAACAATTTGAACAAGGCCAGCACACTCAAACCCTCAGTTACGATGACTTGTGGCTTCGTGCTAACAATGCTATCGTCGGCAATAGAGTTCCGTCTACCCAATTTCACTCACAAGGCTTAGGTCAACCCGTGGTATGGTTTTCAGACACTTTCCAAAGTTGCCGCGTGCTGTGATCGCCCCCTCCAGACCGATAAGATCAGGAAGTCTACTTCTTGACAAATCAACCGTGGTAAGATTCGAACCCGGGTCTCATGGTCAAAAAGTGAACTTTCTAACCACTCGGCTACACGCCCCCCCTATATATATATATATATATATATATATATATATATATATATATATATATATATATATATATATATATATATATATATATATATATATATATATATATATATATATATATATATATAAGCTCGACGAATTACTATAATATATATATATATATATATATATATATATATATATATATATATATATATCATTCACAGACAGTACTGTTTCGCTGTATCACAGCTCCTCAGTGCGACTAGACCTAGACATCCGAATGCCTCAAGCCAGGATTGAAACACAACTAATTTGGTGTCAGCCAGAGCTATCTTCACTTTACACAACTAAATCAAGCATATTGATTTTACAGATGTAAACAAATGCCATCAGCCAAAGTGCTCCATTCATTTTAATGAAGAGCTTTGCATTAGTGCAGGTGGCTGTTGTTTATAGAATTAGCTTATCACTCAACAGTGCTCAATTGAAATGTATTTTCAAGAGCTAAATTATATATATATATATGTATATATATATACACACAAACAAACTAATGACATTTCACCCTTCTGCAAATTACTTTTCGAATCATTTCTTTCACCATACGCTCAGTTTTAGACCCACAACTGGAGTGACATGATGTAATAGATTTCTATTATTTCCTCAGATTAGGTCATTTGCAGTGGTGTGCAGTAATATGAATCTATTTTCGGTATGTATGATGAAATTTGTTCAGCCTTGAAAAATATTGCGTCATCCGTGATTTCATCACGCCCTGACACTATTGTCTCGACTGTCGATTAGTTGTCCTACAGCCTTTGTCTGCGATGGGCGTTACTCCAATGATCATACAAAAATTGTAACGCTTCACGGAGACACTGGTAAGGTTTACTAGTGAGCAAATCAAAGTACTATAGACTGGACCAAAAAGTCTGATTTAAATCTGTGGTCAATCTGCAAGAAATGACTTCGTGGAATGGTCATATAAAGTACTAACATGTGCACTGCGTCATGTTTCATTGTAAAAGTACGAAAAAAATAAATAAAATAATAACGGAACTATTGGTTTTGTTTCAATTAATTTGACGAACGGTATATATTAGGAAAATAAACTAACAACATTAAAAACATCTCCATGATTAAAGAAGTGGCCGAAAGCGGTTGGATCAATGGATGACATGAACAGATTTTGTATTTGCTCAATCCCACCAAAGGGAACAATTTAAGAATGCTGGAAATACAACGTAAAAGGTTAAATGCAAATTGCTTGTTAAAGTTTCTTGCTGTCATGCTCTTTTTTTGATTTCAATCATTTCACCCCAGTCAAGGCGATAAAGCTTGTTAGATTACTGAGTGTGAAAGAAACTGAGAAAAACATTATTCAAAAGAAATGTCAATTTCGTTTCGAAAAGACAAGATGGCGAACGTTTCTCTGTGCACAGGACTACCTCATATAAAAAGCGATCAGTCGAACTGAATTCCTTAGATCCACTAGCCCTCAGCTTCACGGTAAGGGCTAGTGGATCTAAGGAAAGAGTAGGACGGGATATGCACATGCCATGGTATGCACCTTGTACCGAACCACCCCCCATTAACTCCGTATTACATTGGCGAGATGTAAGTCCCATTCGAGCAACTTATTCGCCTGAACCACTGATCTGTAAAAAAACGACTCACACGAGGATGCTTTCCCGATGACTACAACGAGCAGAGCAAATGAACCATAATATACATACTCCTTCGGTAACCTAAAAAAGAAAGTAAAAATAAATACGACATTAGTCTATATTTCTGAGATGAGTTATTATGTACACTATTTACATTATCCGGCCTTCTTCAGGTGGTTGGAATGTCGAACTGAACCCTTTATTTCGCTCACTCCTGTAGACTGTTCTAGTTCCACGTGTTATGTCTAATGGATGTCAGTTATCAGTTATCTCCTGTTACTTCCCCTCTCCAAGTTCTCCACCGCCTTAACCAGGTATTGAACTCACACTCTTTGGGTCCTGTCACTGGATCTAACTAACGCCTTTATACACTGTGACATGTGTCCCTGAGGACATCTGTGTGTCAATTTCTGGTTATTATAAACCTAATGTCTTCAGCAACCATTTTTACAAAATGCTCATATTGCAATTTTTGCTGTTATCATTGCACGTTTTTACCAGAGGTCAGATTGCAATTTTTGTTGTTATTATCGCTTTTCTCTGGCACCCCTTATTACTGGTTCCCATATTGTATTCATTTCTATGCTTGGTCGACTCAGGAGATTTTTGTGGCCTAGCATATGTGCTGATTCCTTAAGTTTACGGATTTTCCAATGATGTACCAAATATAGAAACGATGTCAAGATAAACCACTTTATGGCCAATACTCAGCCTGCACCGATGTAGACAAAACCCGTACTCATCAGTGGTTACGTACTGCAGGGATAAAAAACTGCAACCGAAGGTTTTTATTCTTTCTAACTAGAAATTACGAAACACATATACGGAAAAATTGTGTAATTCGAAATGCAGATTATATGATAAATATCCAGAAAACAATTGACCATCTTGTATCTGGTCGCACGGGATTAGCACCGAATGAATATTAAACTTTGTCTGATAGAGTGGACCAATATCTGCACTGGAATATATGCATCTTTAAAGGAAACTTTAAAGATCTGGATCTGAGCATCACCTAGACCCGAACACAGAGATCTGTAACAATTTGATGGGACGTGGTGTAACACATTGCGAATGCTACAAAGATCTGACTTGTTGGGTATAGTAGCAAGCATACTTCGAAAATTACTGTGTGGCTGAGGTTCTTGTTTTAAAATTGACAGGCAGTATCTTCCCTGATACTCCATACATCTACCCGTCCTTGTTACGCTGATAAACTACATCCGCGTCCTGGGTAAGGCGATAAACTACGTCCAACAGCAAGGCCTCTGATCAGGGGGCTTAAGTCCCAAACTCTGGTCAACACACTATGAAAGTGTAAAAATCGGTTTCAATACCAGAAATACTTTGTAAAAAAAATTGTTACCAGCAATACATTTTTGGAAAAAAAGATATTACCAGTTAAAGATTTTTTTTTTGGGAAAAAAATATTGCCAGCAATAGAATATTTGTCGGCATTAAATAACCCATTGAGTTTGATATGCCGTAGAACAGACAATACACACAAACAGAATAATTAAATCTAATTGTCCAGACATCGTGATGAAAGATCACTAAAACAGAATGTTCTTTCTTATGGACATGACAGTCCCTGCAGATTGTTATGTATCTTTGAAGGTCTTCATAAACTAGCAAAAACGAAGGATCTTCTCAAGTGGAAATCTAAAAATGTGGCAGAGGAAGACATCATTAACTCCAGTTGTAGATTGGAAAACTCTTCCGATAAATTCATTGAAGGAATTCCTGGTAGTCCATACCTTAATGAAATACAAAAAAATGTAATCACAAGAACAGTTCACGCATTACGAATAACTTTATCGATGTAAAATGTGTGTGATCTTATGTTTACTTTTCTTTACAAAAATGATCAATGAAAAATGTCATGAAGCCATTTCTGACCTTAGATCTCTGGTTGGGACCCGGAAGGCAATGTGTATTCAACAGAAATCAAGGGAAATAATAATAATAATAATAATAATAATAATAATAATAATAATAATAATAATATGCCTTGACCTTATTCTCTGTCCTTCTCGTCATCCTTCCCTCTATCACGCCTCTTTACTCTTGCTCTCACTGTCTGTAACCCATTGCGCGCTAGTGGCACTCCCGCCTTGCTTCGGGTGAAATGCTTTAAAAAATAAATAAAAGTGATGTGACCATGCCTGCTGAATACAATATAACTGCAAAACAAATAGTAAAATCATCAATTACTCTGATCTGAAGTGTGAGATTGTCAGATTGTGAAAAATGCAGGAAAGATATGTTAAAGTCATCCCGATAGTGATGGGCGCACTCGGCTCCATTCCATTGAAGTTTAAAGAAAATGTCGACCGACTTGGTGTAACACATTGCGAATGCTACCACGATCTGACTTGTTGGGTATAGCAAGCATACTTCGAAAATTACTGTGTGGCTGAGGTTCTTGTTTTGAATTGACAGGCAGTATCTTCCCTGATACTCCAGACATCTACCCGTCCTTGTTACGATGATAAACTACATCCGCGTCCTGGGTAGGGCGATAAACTACGTCCAACAGCAAGGCCTCTGATCAGGGGGCTTAAGCCCCCAAACTGGGGTCAAAACACCATGAAAGTGTAAAATTAGGTTTCAATACCAGAAGTACTTTGTAAAAAAAATTGTTACCAGCAATACATTTTTGGAAAAAAAGATATTACCAGTTAAAGATTTTTTTTTTTTTAAATTTTGCCAGCAATAGAATATTTGTGGGCATTAAATAACCCATTGAGTTTGATATGCCGTAGGACAGACCAAACGAAACCCTACATCTACAGTACCATGGCACATTCAATAACGAATGACATTTATGTACTGGATTCATAGATTGTATTTCGAAGTGAACATGAAATAAAGTTTACATTATTCAGACTATTGTCCTCATCTTTGTCGCCATATTTTTTTACAATGTTTCGGCCGTTGTAGGCTCCGGCCTTCTTCACGTGGTTGGAATATCGAACTGAACCCTTTATTTCGCTCATTGGGATAGACTATTCTAGTTCCACGTGCCATGTCTAATGGATCTCAGTTATCAGTTATCTCCTGTTAATTTCCCTCTGAAAGTTATCCACTGCCTTAGCCAGGTATTGAACTCACACTCTTTTGGGTCCTGTCACTGGATCTAACCAACGCCTTTATCCACTGTGCTATGTGTCCTAGTAGACATGGCACGTGGAAGTAGAACAGTCTACCCCAGTGTTCAGTTCGACATTCCAAACACCTGAAAAAAGCCGGAGGATACAACGGCCGAAACTTTGTAAAAAATATGGCAACGAAGATGAGGACAATAGTCCGAATAATGTAAATAGTGTACATAATACCTCATCTTAGAAATATAGACAGATACTGAAAGGCCGAAACGTTGTGATAAATATAGCGACAAAGATGAGGACAATAGTCCGAATAATGTAAATAGTGTACATAATACCTCATCTCAGAAATATAGACAGATACTGAAGGGCCGAAACGTTGTGATAAATATGGCAACAAAGATGAGGACAATAGTCCGAATAATTTAAATAGTGTACATAATACCTCATCTCAGAAATATAGACAGATACTGAAGGGCCGAAACGTTGTGATAAATATGGCGACAAAGATGAGGACAATAGTCCGAATAATGTAAATAGTGTACATAATACCTCATCTTAGAAATATAGACAGATACTGAAGGGCCGAAACGTTGTGATAAATATGGCGACAAAGATGAGGACAATAGTCCGAATAATGTAAATAGTGTACATAATACCTCATCTCAGAAATATAGACAGATACTGAAGGGCCGAAACGTTGTGATAAATATGG
>OZ038518.1:67626063-67630121 GCA_964036315.1 Acanthosepion esculentum | reverse complement strand
TAGAGTGTAAAACGAAAAGAAGTCTCACTTGGCGCTATCATGTGATTTGATGCCAGAGAAAAGATTACAGTTTTGGAAATCATTGTCGAAGTATTTAAATTAAAGATCAAGCTAACCATGGTTCTCCTTCTTGTAGAAAATTCAATGAAAGTTATATATATATATATATATATCCGATGCGATGAGAACGAAAGCAATATATAAATTTCAACGTTCACAGCTGTTGTGGATTCCGGGATGAAATTCGGTATCAAATAATAAAAAAACGCCAAGAATGAATATAGGAAAATAAATGTATTAACGTAATAATACAAACTTGTGATACAGGTTAGTAGTTCCAGGAATGCGGGTTAGTAGAAAAATATATAGATAGTCTTTGGTATCGACGTATCGCTGTATGACTTCTTACTGAGTCTACGTGCTTGTTACTGTGACTCTTGCCGCTACGTTATTCTATCGACCGACTCGATTCTATTATTACTACTCTCCGACTTGATTTAATGTACTATTACTCACTCGGGAATTCAGTGGTAGTAGTATATGTATACCTTGGGTGAGTCCATTTGTGTATAAAGGGGAGACCCCTCAATACCCCCTCCTTAAATCCCTTTTTGGGGTGAGTTAGTATTTTTTTTAATGGTCGATAATCCGAGGTTCGGTAAATTTCCTGTTTGACCTAATTTCTGTGTCTTCCTGAGGTCTTTGAATCTCATTTTGTATTTGGTCAATATATCTTCTGTGGGTAGACTTTTCGCCTTGTACTGTGTACATCACATTTCCTAGTCTGTTAATTATTGTACCAGGTTCGAATGATCTCTTGAGTACTATAGGTGTATGCCGGTTTTTGTTCTTGTTCGGCAATAACTTATCACATACAGACCGTATTCTGCCGGCAAACGGCACTTTTCGCTTCTTTTTACTGCTGGTTGGACCTTTTCTTTTAATTCAATTCTAGCGGCAAACTTGTTTTCCTCGCCCCAAACCGCTCGAAAATACTTCGGGACATTGATTATGTAATTCTTCCTTTAACTTTGTCGCTTCTGATGGTTCGCACTTTATCTTTTTACAAAAAGAACTGATAGGTAAATCCCATACGTCGAACTTTTGTATCCAGTCTGTGCCCACCAGATTTTCTATATCTTTCATTACGAATATCTTGAGTTTTTTAGTTTTTCTGTTGAATTTCACATTTAAGATCACATCTTCGAATTTTATACGCTTCCCTGTAACTGACTTAGCAATTTTCTGTGTATGTATCATGGTCGGTCTATTAAGCTTTCTCCATCTCGGTAGGTTAATTATCGTTAAATCCGAACCTGTGTCTAGTTGTAATTTTATCTTTTTATTTAAAATTTCAAGCTCCACGAATTTTCTGATGTTAATATTGTCTTCGTCATGCATTCTACTAGCTCTTATCGTATTAGTAAATTTTGTGTTCCTAAATTGGGATGCCTTGTGACCCATTTTTCCGCACGCTAGACATTTTTTATATTTAAAACGACAATCCTTATTCCAGTGCAGTCCTCCACATCGATAACATGCAGATGGGGGGAGCTTATATTTGCTTTGATTTTTGTCATAATTTGTCCTATACGTTGTACTTTTTCCATTATTGTAGAATTTTTGTTTTCTTTCCGGGGAGGGTGAAAACGTAAACTTTTGTTCAACTTACGTATATGTGCTACTCCTGACTCCTCGATATTCTTCGAGTCGTTCTTTATACTTAGGCATTTTTGGCAGTCTTCTGATAATTTTTGTAGCTATATTTATAAAATTAAAAAAATAATTATATAAGATAAGAAAAAAAAATACATAAAACCAAGCAAAATAATTTAACCCAAATAAATAAATAAATAAATAAACGACTTCCGGTAAAATAACCGCTAAAATAGACTACCCATAATGCACCACTGGCCCGTATATATAAATAGACGAGAAAAATAACATCACTCGTAGCCTTACGATTGCATCTAGCATGAAACAGACTGTCGCCTCTAAGTATTGACTTCTATGTCACTTTTATATTTACACACGCTCTATCTCTGATATTGAGCACTTTATCCCATAAATATAGCACATCTTAAGACTATATTTCTTCATATATACATATACATATATATATATATTATATATATATATATATATATATATTTATATCAATTTAAAAAATATATATATTATCATCGCAGCACCGAAATTCCCATATTTCAAAACTGAAATTCTCAATTCAAATTCAATTATACACACACACACACACACACACACACACACACACACACACACACACATACATATATATATATATATATATATATATATATATATATATATATATATATATGAAGAAATATAGTCTTTAGGTGTGCTATATATATGGGATATATATATATATATATATATATATATATATATATATGTGTGTGTGTGTGTGTAATAATGTAATGATATATATATATGTAAATTATGATTATTATTTATTATTATATTTGTATTTAATTTATAATTTAGTTAATTTATCACTTAATTTATAGACTATATTATGTCGGACACTTTCTATATTCTCTTATTTCTTCCATATAAGAAAACCTGCAAGGACAACAGAATAACTGAAGAAAAAAATTTTCGTTATTTAGTTTGGTATTAGAATGTCGGATGCTCAACTCCACGAGAGCACTTCTCCACGACTGCTTGGTCTCATACAGTTTGCTGACCTGAGATGGAACAATTACATTGAATCAATAGCTTCATCCACCGCAAAGAAAGTTGGTTCTCTGTGTTACGCCACAAAGTTTTTTCTCGCCCAAGTCCTTCCTTTAAATTGGTGAATCAACCATTCGCCCTTGCATGGAATACTGCAAATGAAAATGGTTGAATCCGTCAACACAACAATAAAAAAAAAATAATATTTCCACACGTGAAAGTAATTGACGTAATTTTCAGTTGACAATATAAATAAAATAGCGTTTTCTAAATTCTTCTAGTTCCTAACGACAGTTCGTTTGTTGTTAATAGTTACTTTGTTTTCAATAAATTTATTTCGTTTTTGCTTTAAAAAAGTCCATATTGGCCGAAACGCGTTGGCTAATAATACACTTTTCCTATTGTCTTTTACCAAACATATTTTGTATGAGACAATATTTATAAGTAAGCGATAAGTGCAGAAAATCCACTAGTAAGACTATGAATAGTTCGATTATGAATGGTCTTTAATTGTTTGAATACCGATGTGCACTGATATATATATATATATATATATATATATATATATATATATATATATATATATATATATATATATATACACATTGTTAGTTACTTTTAAAAATGGTCAGATTATGGCAAAATGCAATGAATAGATTCCATTTTTAATAGAGCCATCATTCATCATTCAGATATCAGATTTCTTTCTACTAATAAAGATTGATTTGAGTTGATTATGATTTTACATTTTTCATTTTCTAATCTGAAAACAGTGAATAAAAAAAAAAGAAGTAAAATGGAAATTCTTGCCAAAATCAGCAATTATGAAAACAATTGAGGTCATTTTTGGATTCGGTGCCTTCAGCTTAGCCAAGAAAAAATGTTTCCATTCTTTTAACAAAATATGTGTTGACCAAATGTTATTTATATCGTAGATTCTTTGCAACATTGATGCCAGGTGAGGGTAAATTGCTAAATTGTCCATGTTGTAGAGATTATTAGAATCATGACACTGCATGAACCGCACCCTATCTAGCAGAGTCTGGACTGAACTACACAATCCACTGGTCTACTTATCTATTCCTAAAACATTTTCAAATGCAATTTGAAATAAACAGATTAGTAAGATTGTCTTGACTCAGAAAAGATTGATTCGTTTGTTGTCTACGGTTTATCAACCGTTTTAGGTTATTTAAAGCCAGAAAATATTTTTAGATTGTAAAAATATTTTGGAGATAATAATAATTTACTGATACAAGTCCTTCAGGAATCTGTCATAAGGCGTTACTTTGGTCTTGTTTAGTTTGGGTAATTTTACTCTCATGTAATACACTGCAAAAGAAAATGGTTGAACTCGT